>JAKSZT010000484.1:0-27996 GCA_026826555.1 Tolypeutes matacus
ATATTGGCAATACCACCTCCAGAGGTAGTCAAGATGTGCATCTGAGGTTCAGATTAGTATGTGACATTCTGTACTAGAGCCACAGAGGTGGCAGGTTACAGATCCTAGACGAGATCCAAGTCCATTACCTGCAAATCCAGAGTGCTTTCCAATGCACACACAAGACCTCTGTTTTCAAAAGAAATATGAAGTCTGTTGGACAAGTCTCAGTGTCCCTTACTGTAGCCTAAGATCCCTTTGGGGAGGATGCAGACTACAAATTTTCCCCCATTTTCAGAAGAGGAATAGGCTCATAGAAGTCAATCAGGTGCAGGTCCATCACCTAGTAAGTGGCAGAGCCTACAGAGAAAAGATTATTGAGCTCATCCTCTGTGCCTGAGGCTTGCCATTTCTTATGTCCATCCTTTACAAGTCTGCCAGGTCAGTATGATTACCTCCATTTTACAGGCAGCACCACCTAGCACAGGGGAAGAAGAAATGTCCTTCCAAAACCTTTCTGAATCCATGATTTCTCTGACTCTGGTAGGGAATAATCATCCAGTCATGCAATGTTGTTACTTCCACGTATGGGCCACGAAGCTTAATTCAGAGTACCAGTGGTACCCAGTAAAAGGGGAGAAAGACTGGGAATATACCCCGAGCTGCACTCTAAAAGAGATAAGTGCTGGAATCCTGAAGGCCTCCAAGCAAGAGGCACTGCAGGGATGCACAAAGGAAAGAGTGACCTTCCCTAGCCCAAGAGGGAAGCAATGGGTGGCCCCCGGTTCATTCCTCTCTGGCCTGGAAGATCAGTCCTCTCAACCCACCACCAACACACTGCCTTGGTACTCTAAAGATTTAATTTTCATTTGATTAAGTAAACACTGACCAAGGGCGAGATTTCCTGTGGCTATGATAGGATTGACAGGGCTGAGGGAGAGGCACGGAAAGAGGCCTCTGGAAGGTGGTGAGAACAAGGGAATAGTCATCGTTCACTTTCATAAATTCTTTGAGCTCTGAGCTCTATCCAAGTGGGACACCAAGCTGTGAACCTCTCACTGTGCAAATCAGGAATCTAAGTTGGCGCCACCACAGCAGAGGTTCCTCAAAGCGAGAGGAAAAGCTGCAGTCAGCCTCTGAGACTGGATTGAGTTTCTGGGTCTAAAACACTCTATTTGTTTGGGCATCTCAGGGATAGAGTGCCCAGAACTCCCCAAAGCATAGGGAGAGTAGCAGCTGTTACTGAGTGCCTAAGTGGTGCCGGGCACTTTGATGGCTGTTTGCATACATTGTCTCTAACTTTTGTGACAGCCTTGCAAGAAAGGTGCTTCCAGGCAAATTATACAGAGGTGGGAACTCAGAGTCAGGTATCAGAAGCAAGCTGCTAGGGTTACCTGGCTGGTCAGTGACAGCCTTGAATAGGAACCTAGGGCTGGCCATGTCTAAAGCGCACAATGTTATAAGACCTGACTGCATCCCCAGGACTTCTGGGGCTCCTCCCACCTTGGGAAAATCTTCTGTCTTCTAATTCCACCTCGGCCAAGGTAACAGTGAGAAGGAGCATGCTGGGACCGGTGAGGGGAGCATGTGAAAGTAAGGTCAATATGTTTGGGGATTATCTGTGTACGTGCATTTATTCTGATTTGGTTTGGCCACATCGCCAGGCCTCCTTGTGGGGTGACCATGTATAGAGTGAGTATTGCCTTCCAAGATAAGTGTGTCTTCCCCATCACTACGTATTCCTCAGAAAGTTCGCTATCCTGCACACTCCATCAATCTTCACAACCTAGACTCTGGCTTTTGCATAGTGGAACAAGCAAACAACAGTTTTCCTGGGCCTGCACCATTGCTCACTGACCCTGTTTCCAATCCAGAAGTCACAATGGGCTGAGAGGCTAGGGGTAAGACACAGGCAGCAAGCATCTGTCCATGCAAAAAGAGAGGCAGGGGAAGGTGTGGGTGGGCGGTGGGTGTGCTTCTTGTGGCTCTAGCCTCAGAAGACGTGCAGAGCAGAAAATGACCAAATGAAAGAGTCATATAGATTCTGCCTGGGCACACATCCACTCCTGTGAAGTGAGTAGCAGCCCGGACCCTCTGTCTATGTCTCCCTCCTTTGGGCAGAAACTAAGAATTCCAGCTCACTGAAGGAAATGATTTTGAGGTGTTGTGGAGAAGAGTGATTGGTATACAAAGGATACTTGGACCTGTGCACAGGGTTCCTTAGGCCCTGTGAGCTGTGAAATAGTAAAACCTCAAAGGACTAATGGAATTTCTTTGAAATCTGTGCGAGGACATTTGGACAAAGGATGCTCAACTCAGCCAAGACCATACAAATAAAGTCTGAGGTAACCTGGGGCTTGGAGAACAGGCTTTTGGAGGACAAATGGACTCTAGGCTTGTACTGCTCATCATCCAACAGTCATAAAGCTCACATGGACGGGGACTTGGAGAGGGAGGTAGAGCTCATAAACAGCTGGTGAAAAACAGATCCTGTTACAAACAAGACTCTTGCACATGTTATCTCAAAATGTGTAACTCATGAAGGGTGGTTGAAATCCCTCCTGCAACTGTGACCAAGGAGGCCCTTGATTCATTCTCGGCCTGAAAAGTCTCAAAATTAACCTTGCCTGTGCTGTTTTGGATGTTGTGATTATTTAACAAAGCATTCAACCCATATTTGTTGAAATTTTTCAATGTGTCAGTCATGGGTCCAGCCACCTGGGATACATAGGTGAACAAATCACAAGTTCCCATGCCCTTACAAATGGCACATAATAGTGCAAGGAAACAGAAATAAGAAGTAAACCTTTTAAATGTGATAAGTACTCTGGGAGTGTGGGTGAGGTGGTGGAAGCTAACACAGAGCAGAGTAAGTAAGGCAGATCAGGAATGCCAGGAGTGAAAGGGAGTAATAAATTCAATATTTGGTGGTGGGCAGGATAGGCCTCATGAAACGGTGACAGTTGATCAAATAAATGAAGAAGGTGAGAGGGTTCTCCATGCTGACATATGAAGGAAGTATAGTCCAGGCAGAGGGACCAGCTAGGGCAAAGGCTCTAAGGCAGGTGAGCATCTAGCATGTTCAAAGGTGAAAGCTTAGTGGAGTGAGCAAAAGGGACAAGAGTAGGAGATAAAGTCAGAGAGATTAATAGAATCCTAGATTATGTAGGGCCTGGTAGGCCATTTTATTTTATTTTATTTTTTTATGTTACTATTGCTCTTTATTTTACAATCAGTATGCCATGTTTTACCATTATGGTTTAAAATTTTCATTTTGCCCAACAAGTTTCAAAGAAAAGTTTATTACATGCCTAAATAAAATATTTAAAATATTTAAAAATGCAAAGTAGATGTTTCATAACTGAAAAAAGTTCACCTGAGAATTCATTATAACATGGCCACTTATTTGATTCTTTTTTCCCAAGTTGTTAATGTGGCTGAGTGTCCACATGCAACCTGCATTGTCTATTGTATTAAATATATTTAATTCCTTATTTGCAACTGGTTAAGAATTAAGCTTTAGTAAATTGTATTATGAAATTTACAGATGGAGAACCGAGATTATATCCATATTGGTTTTGAATTTAACAATTTACCAAATTATTTGCCATAGCTATAGAATTTAAATAAAGGGAGAAAACATATTTAAAGGGTAGTGTTATTTTACTGGGCTAGACAGTAACAGCTTTCTAAAAATCATTAAGCACTGAGAAGGCCAGTTCATAAAATAAGGAACAATGATCATATAAATATGCAATAGACAAACTGAAAATAGTCTTTTCAAAATTCTGCATGAAGGAAAAGATATACACTGTATACCCATAAACCTGTCATTTGTCTTTGGCAGCCTCAAAAGAAAATATCGACTTGAAACAAATTTTCTTAGAAAAAATTTCCTTAGAAGTTAATGTTAAACTAGGCATAAATGTATAATGCTATGCAATATATAGAAAACTTCCCACCTTATGGCCAAAAGACAAAGTATTTTTTTCTCTCTCTGTCCACCTGTATTACAACTTGAAAATCATGTGGGAATGAGGTAGTGTAGTTACTTGGGTTACACATGCTGGTTATTAAAAGTAATGCTATATATTTTAAGAAATACTACACTTGGCCAATAATGAGAATATCATTAAAATAAGTCCCTTTAATATTAAACTGTTTATATGTGGAGAGAAATTTAAACCAAGTGCCTTAAAAAATCATATTTAGTCTCTAGAGACAACTAGGTTTTGTCATAAAATAGTAAGTAACCTTCCAAAGCAGATATCTACAGTAGCAATTAAAGCAAAAGATTGTTTGACATTTGCACATACATAAACTGATATGGCAAACAGTTGAGTGTACAATGAGGTAGGAAATCAAGAATTCCATTGGCTTGTGTAAGATTTTACATTTTGTAAACCAGAAACGTTTTTATATTTTATATTGTGAAGTTGAAAATCAAAATGAAAAGTATCAAAGAAATAGCTACATGGGGATATTTCACACAATTCTTTTGTAATATGATACACATTTATCGCAGAATTATCCATTCTCCCTGACAAATTCTTGAATGTATTTATGAAAGCCTCTAGAAAATAAACAAGCCCAAGTAGCTTTCTCTTATAACAACTAAGTGAAAAACAGAGATAGCATACAAACCACTGAAAATATACTAGAAATATCCTTCTCTCCAAAGAACCTCCCCTGCCCATCAAAAAGGGTAATGTTTGACAAATAACTCTGAAATACGAAGACTGGGCCCCCCCTGTACTTTCATGGCAAACGTACAGTTGTTTCCTACTCATTCAGACTTGGTGGACTGCTGTTTCTCATCACATAGGCCACACAGGCCCTTCGCTAGACTCGGGATGCCACCTCAGAATTGTCTCTTTCGGGTGTCTCATCTTAGTGAAATGAAGTACTTTCTAAACACTACTTCCATGTACTCTTTAAAACTGGGTTCTGCAAATGTTTCTGTGCATATGCATATACGTTTTGTTTTGTTTCAATCGTTGAGGGTCCATAGCTTTCATTTGACTCTCACACAAGTCTGTAACACCAAAACGGCTAAGAACCACACTGCAGGATGTTTTATGCATATGGGGTAGGTGCTCAGATGACAAAAACTACATTTTAGAGCAGGATTGGATAAACACAAAGACTGGTTTTAAAATGCCCAAAGCAAAATGATTTTTGTGCCCTTATACCACATCAGATAGGGGGAAGGGAATAAGGATTAAATCTGATTTCCAAATTCAAATCCACAAGATCTAATTTTCTTCACATTTCATCCCTAGTAGGCCATTTTAAGGAACTTGACTCTTGCTTGTGGTGAAATATAGGGGTGGGGTGAGGTGGTGGAGGCTACCAAGGGTGAGCAGAAGAGTAACATGATCTGACTTATTTTTTTTAAAGGATGACTGACCACTTACTTTGTTGAGAAAAGATGAAGACTGGCAAGGGTGGGATAGGGAGACCAGGTAGGAAGGTATTGCTGTAAGCCAGGCTACAGATGCTGACGGTTTAGATTGTCCTGATACCAGTAGATATGGTGAGAACCGTTCAAATTTCAAATAAATTTTGAGGTTGACCTGACAGAATTTCCTCATCATTTGGATGCGGGGTGTCAGAGCAGAGTCAAGGAAGACTACAGTTTTTTTGTTTGTTTGTTTCTTTGTTTTTGTTTTTAACATGAGCAACTAGAACAATAGAATAGCTAACAAGTGATATGGGAGGATGCCGCAGCTGGAACAAGTCTTATGGTTGGGGAGGGGATAGAACTTCAGTTTGGACATATGGGGTTAAGATGTCTCTTTGACACCCATGTGGAAATGTTGAGTATGAAGTTGTATATACAAGTCAGCAATTTGGCTGAAAGCTCTGTGCATAAGCTAAGTAGATGGGGTTTAAAAGCCATGAGACTATAGAGATCCCTTGGGAACTGGGTATACATAGAGAAGAGCAGAAGGCCAGGGACAGAGCCCTGGGCCGTAAAGAGATCAGGGAAAAGAGGATACAGCAGCAAAGGAGACTGAGAAGGAGCCACCAGTGTGGTAGGAGGTAAACCAAAAATGTGGTGTCCTGGGAACCATGTGAAGAAAATGTTATCAAGAAAGTGACAGTGGTCAACCATGCCAAAAGCTGATGCCAGGTGAAATAAGATGAGGACTGAAAATTGACCATTGGATTTAGCAATGCAGTGGTCCCTGGTGACCTTGATAAGAGTAGCTTCATTAGAGGATTGAGTGATATTGCCTGCTTTGAGTGGGTTTAAGAGAGAATGGGAGGAGAAGAATCAATAAGCATAGACAACTCTTAAAAGAAGTTTTGCTGCAAATGGGAGCAAAGAAATCAGGCAGCATCTGATGGGAGAAGAGGGGGTGGGGAGAAGATGTACATAGGACAGAAGAAATACCATTGTGCTGAAGGGAAGCACCCAATGGAGAGAGGTGAAATCGACAGCATTGGGGAGGCAGAGAGAATTGTTGGAGCAGTAACTTTGAGTAGGCAAGAGGGCTCAGGGACCTTGAATATAGAGGGATGATAGAGCAAGCACAGGGAGTTGCAACTTATGACGACTAGGATGAATTTAGTTACTGGATTGGGAAGAGGTGAGCTAGGCATTCTGGCCCCCTTGCACTCTTCTAGCTGAGCTTAGGCACCTGCCTATTTTTCAGGCCCCCATGTCTGTTCAGCATCTGTTGTATTCCAGGCACTCTTCTGAGCACCTCACTAACATTTACTACTCTAAAAGACCCTATATGTGGGTTATATCATGGTCCTCATTGTACGAGTTAAAGATCTGCAGCACAAGGAGGTTAAAAGAGCTGGCCAAGGCCACTTAGCAAGCAATTGGTAAAGTTTTGGGCCCAAACAGTCTGACTTTCAAGGCAGTCATATAACCATAGGTTCAGACCTGATGGCAAGCCAGAGTGTGAAATTACTCTTGCTGCCCTTGCACTGGTAACACACCTATCCACTGAACCACAGCTGACTCGAATGACCACACAATAGGCACACTCTATATGTCTGGACATCTGCCTCAGTTTGCTGTATGGCACAGCTGTTTCAGAGTTGGAACCTTCTTAATCTGAGGGTGAGTGAAAGGGCTCCTGTGATCCTGACCTGCTCAGGTTCCCTCCTCTGAATGCTGGCTCAGCTCCATAGGGAATGGGCATCCCAGGGCTTTCAAAACACCCTGACTTTGAAAACATCCTGAAGGCCTGAAGGCCTGTTGCCTGACCAATCCAGGAAACTAAGCTCATTTGGATAGTGACACCTGATCAAGGTAAAAGGCCCCTGTGCCATTGGGGACACTGTAATTTATAGTGTTGGTCACACACCAAAACACACACACAATCTGTTCCCCATAGAGTTTCCTCCAGTCAACTTCCTCCTGTCTAATTCCCTCTCCCTACCAACCTTGTCCAGTGAAACAACTCGTCTGATAGGACCCCAAGGGATAAGCCTCATGGTGAGGTGGAGCCCCACCTGTGTGGTAAGCTCACAGGGTTTTGGTTCTCAGGTCACAGGATCCAGACCTCTCCTGGGACAAGAATCATTTCACTGAACTGAGGGAGTGAAAATGAGCCCAAATTCCGGGAGAAGAAAGGAACAGAAGAAAGGAACAGTGTCAAGAGGGCACTCGGAACACTGGAGACGCATATTGGGAAGGGAGCTTATTTTAGGCATGAGTTCCTCCAAGGCAACACCCATCTTCTACAGGCTCTAAATGCCCTGACCCATAAACTGCAATCAAGGCCTTTAGGTGTCCACTCCCCTGCAAATGGACATTTAGTATCTTTTTACTCTTTTGTCTCTTCAAACAGCACTTCGGCTTATGTGTCTCCCTCTTTTCAGAGATGGGCTCCTCCACGATGCTCGTCAGCCCTTCTGTCATGACGGTAATAAAGGCTGTTGAGCTGGCTCTGAGGCATCATCAGCCCAAAGGATGCTTTGAGGTGAAGAACAGCCGCCGAGACTTGGTCATCAGCATTTTTGAAGTCCTGATAAGTAAGTTTTGGACACTGTCAGAATAGCAATTGATGTAAACTACGCAGGCTGAGTGGAGGCACACTGGTCCCAAACCTCAGCATCCACCTGAGAGCTTGGCAATCTAGTCGAAGTTACCTAGCTTGTGTGGGCCTGAGTTTATACCTCTGGCAATGTACGTAATGTCTCCTGCTTTCTAGATGTATTGTGGGAAAACAAATCAGCCAATCTTCACAAAGTCCCTGCTCTGTTGCCTCTCAAACTATCTGTGGTGAAGGATGAGTATTTTTCTTCCAAATCAGTCATGGATCAATAGGTTTGTAGAATACAAGGGAACTGAATTAATAGGAAGAAGAAAAAAATGACATAGACATACAAAATAGAAGGCCTCATTAGTTTCAGCGTTAAAACGACTCTTGAAAAATGCTGAAGACCTTTCTAACAGTACGTGCACTCCAATTCTGTACTGACCAGAGATTGGTAACAGTCTTTTGTGAAGCAGGAAGAGTCCACACTGAACTTTCATTGGTGCTGCTGTGGTACAGTGCTTGGCCCATCAGAGACATTCAATTGGTGGTTGCTATTGCAAGGGAATAATTACAAAATAAGGCCCTTAACTTGAAGTAGCTTAAATAAAAAAGAAATTTCAGATAAAAGAAGGCAACATACAAAATGATTCAATTGCTGGCTGAATGCCAAGGGAGTTGTGGGTACAAGAAGCTGTACCAGAGTTCAAAAGAGAAGATATCACAGTGGTCAAGAATTCCACAACGTCCTGAAGGTCAAGGAAGGATGTTACTTACTTTGTAGCTGTTTTTTTTTCATGGGCTAAGAAAAGGTTCATGCACGTCACACTGAAAAAATATTTAACTTTAATCCCAAATGTTTACCTGTGCAAACATTTGAGTATATTTTCTCAATGCATGGTCAGGATAGTAATAATAACAATAACAACATACATATATATGTATATGCTTGCATGTGCCTGTGTTTACATATATAAATAAATGGTATGCACACATATATCCACAAACATTTACACTAGTTTCTTGTACATCTGTGGAAACAAATACCATGACTCAGAGCCCACACTATTGGGACTGTGGGCCTCAAATGTGCTCACAATGCCCGTCTGCTTGCTACATTGTCCAATCTGCAACCTTCAAGTCCCTGATAGAGCCTCACTATTGCCTCCAAGTATGACTAACCGTTGCGAGGTAGACATTGCCTCTAAGCAGCTCACACTACTGCCAGGACGCAGGGGCCACAGATGAGCTGCATTCTGTGTGGAGGTGTATGGAAGAGTCCTGTCCCCGACTCTATTCCAGAAGGTGGACCTGAAGCAGCTCTGCCAAGCCCACCCTGCCCCTCTCAGGAAAGCAGCCCCCTCACCTCCTTCCCTCCAATCTAGATCATCTGCAGGCAAGTCCCCAATCTCGAACACAATGTACGAGGCAGTGTTGCTGAAGCTTCACATATATTATGTTATTCCTCACAAGCACGGTTGGAGGTGGATCTAATCAATTCAATTTTACAGATTAAGAAACTTACTTTCAGGGAGATTTCTAACACTACAGGGCAGATAAGAGATGGAATCTCAAGCATATAAGCCTGGGCAGTATACAGCACATATGCACACACATTCACACACATTAGAGGTCCTCGCTCTTTCCCTTTCCCTTTCCCTTTCCCTTTCTCTTCCTAATTCTCTTTCTCTTCCTCTTTCTTTTGCTTTTGCTCTTGTTCTCTCTCTCTTTCTCTGAACCCCACCTCCCTCTTTCCCACTCACTCGCTCTATCTCTCACAGTCACACACTCAGGCACTTACACACACATGCACACAAATGCATTCTGTCTCCCACATTCCTCAGGTGTTGAGGCAGTAAAGTGTGTATATGAGTATTTTTGGCGGTGGAAGGCAGGGGGGAAGAGGCTGGGGTGAAGGTAGTGATAACAAGGTTCGAGGGCCTGAGCAGCAGTTAGTCTGAGTAGGTGACACCTACAACCTCCCTTGATCCCCGGGATCTCAAAGATGCTAGTTCCTGGAGCCCAGCCTAGGCAGCTCTAGAGGCCAGAAGCATGGCAACCCACTTCCCTGCTTCTTCTGTTCCCAGTCCCCTGCTTCCTTTCCCTGCTGTGAGAAAGTCCCTCCTCCATGAAGTGGTCCTCTTGGAATGTAGCTGCAGAGAGAAAGCAGATGTACCTACTGTTCTCTCCAAACTGGTCTCAGGATTCCCACCTCAGAAAGAAGACAAAGTGTGCATGTGCAGGAGGCATGGAGTTATACAAGCAGCCTAAATGCCATGAAAAGGAATAAGAGAGTACATACCAAGCAGTGACCATATATCTTGGAGGAAGGAGAGGAGTGACAAGGGAAGGCAGTGGAGCCTGGCCCTGTGAACCAAAGCTGCCAACAGTGAACATTTTCTCAGAACTCCCAAGGGGTCTTCCAGCACTCCATCCTCCCTCCACCTCTGTAAAATCAGACTGATTCCCTGAGAAGATTTCTGTCTGTGTCATGCCAGCCTTCGGAATGAGGCCTGTAACTGCAGCCAACAAATAAAATACACAGGCTGAAAACGCCTGAAGAATGTCAAAGCAGAGGCTCTCGATATAAGTTCTAGTTCATGCTGCCAACAGAGGAGGAACAACTGCTCCCTCCCTTTGCCATTTGGCTGATACCCTACATAGCCCTCCATCTACTCTCGGTACATTACCCAGGGACGGGGTTCAGGACTCCAGCAGCTTGGAGTGGGGCTTCTCATGTCTAACCCTGCGGCACAAAGATCAGGAAAACCGGGACTCCCACTATTCCCCACCCTGGCTTCTAACCATGATTACTGTGCCTCTCTGGTCCTGACAAGAAATGAGTGGATCTGTGATGAGATTATGTGAGAATAAAACCAGGAATGGGTTTTGAAAAAAGCCTATGAATGATTAGTTTTCAGACAATTGTCAGAAGTGTGCATACCATGGGAGTGGAAGAGGCTGTACCTAGAGCAAGGACCCTCACAGTAGCCCACTGTCTATCCATAACAACATCCTCATTTCCACATGTATGTTGAAAACAGTTCCATGAATGAGCTTGGAACCAAAGTGGAGATGGGAAAACAGTGGAGGAACTAGCAGGATGCACCATATTTACCATGCCAAGAACCCATGGGCTGCATTTCAATGAACCGTACTGTCTATTGCTTCCCTTTCAATGAACCCTACTGTCTATTACTTTGTTGGAGTGAGGAGTCACCAGCCAAATGCTAAGTCTGTGCCCTTGAGACACCACTGGTCGTGGTGAAATCAGGGCCTGCAATGTCCCTTTCCTAAGGTAGAGAGGTCAATGTTTGGCTGCTGTGAGGTCTTCTCGACCTCAGCCTCCCCCTCCTTCAGAGCTCTGTCAAACTATAGAGGGTGCTCACCTCTTAAAAATGATATGGATAGGAAATGGCCATATTTCCCTGTCACACATGATCGAGAGAGTAGACCTTGCTGCCAGGAAGAGCTCAGTACAGATCTTAGGCCATAAGAGGGACCAGCAGCAGGAAACAACCCTTGGCCTCTTCGTGCACTCGGTGGGTGGTGCAGATAGTGGAAGGGCAAGAGTCAGACTCAGTTGGGTTATACATGGCGGTCCTTGAGACGCGAGGACCTGGCCCTTGGGCTGGTGGAGTCAAACTATCTCCTTGGCTTTTGATCAATTGGCAACCCCAGGCCTCCATTAACATCGTTATTTGCACTGGGGCAACTGGCTTTCATTCTTTGATAAAACACTCTTTCTTTGACCACAATCATGCATACACGTGCACACGCACACACACACACACACACACACACACACACACCCTACTGAGGCTCATCCGTTTCCTCAGGTCTCGTGGGTTAGGCCTACTTGTTCTACTTACATCCCTGGGAAAAGAACAAGATTTGGAATCAAAGATTAGATTCCTCACTTTTGCCTGCCTGTGTGACTTTGGACAAAGACTTTCACTTCTTTGATCTCAGTATCCTCAACTGTAAAGTAGAAATAGCAACGAAAATACCTACTCAGCAAAGTTGCTAGGAAGAGTTAATGGGTATGCCCAGCTGCTTTGAAAACTGCAAGTGGGCTCTATAGGGATTATGATCCTTATCACTGCTAAAAATCATAATAGATAGGAAAGCGGTATGAAGCTGGTCGCTTTCCCACCAAAGTACCCTGTAAAGCTTATCTGTCTTGTCTGATTTTCTGGAAAATCCAAGAAGAGTCTAGGGCTGAGGGGTCAGTCTCTTTGGGACAATCCTTTTACAACCATTTTTATTAGAATGTAAAATCCATGGTGTTGGGATTTTGTTTGTTTGTTGTGTTCACTGATGTATCCCAAAGGCCTAGAAGAGTACCTCATGCATAGCAAACAGTTGATAAATATTAGGTGTGTGAATGAATGAAAATTTTGAGCATCTCCTGAAAATTATGTGAATGATAGTGATCATAAACACTTTCAGGTGAGTGAGGTACACCCACACGAATCACCTGACAGCAGAATATTGTCGTATTCGTCTTTACACATGCGATTTTTTTTTTTTTAATTGAAGACATCCTTAGATTGAGGGGGCAGGCTTAAGAAATCATTACTTTCCTAAATTCTGCCATAGCAAAACAATAAATGTAGCCAGTATCCTTTGAAGATGGCACAGGATTCCCCCTCTGACCCTGGTAGGTGAATCTCGAATTATGAAGGAATGGAAATCATAGCTACAACTATTATTTATTGAGCACCTATTAGGCTTTGAGCATGTATTTGTACTATTTAATATCACTGTTACCACAACCCTATGTGATAGGGTTTATAATCCCCCATTTTCCAGATGAGAAACCTGGGATTCAGAGAGGTTATATTAAATGGCAGAACTAATATTTGAAGCCAGGTCTCTCCATGTGCAAAATATGCAGTTTGCGGGAAGCGGCTGTGGCTCAATTGGTTGGGCACCCGTTGACCATATGGGAGGCCCCGGGTTTGATTCCCGGGCCTCCTGGTGAAGGCAAGCTGGCCCGCACGGCACGGTGAGCTGGTGCAGAAGGATGACACAACAAAGGGAGATAAGCAGACACAGAGAAACGTACAGCAAATGGACACAGCGAGCACAAGCAGCAAGAGGGGCATAAATAAATAAAAATAAATCTTAAAAAAAAAAAATGCAGTTTGCCCTTAAAAATTAAATGCCACTGAGACAACCAGCAAGATGGCGGCAGAGTAAAGAGCTCTGAGAATCAGCTCCTGCTACAGGGCAGTTGGTGATCATCCACAACTAACTAGAGCACTTATTTGGGGGCTGCAGGAGACCAGAAGTGCATCTCTGCAATATCCATGAAGGAATAGAAGGAGGAGACTGCCCATCTGCAGAGAAGATTCGTAAGTAGAGCCCTCCATGCCACGGAGGCCGGTGCCCATTCTCCACTGGAGGCACAAGCCACCTCGGGAGCTATTCCGTGGCTGGAATTGGAAGCTCCACTTCCCAAAATGGGGGAGGAAGAGACGGTTAGGCACCAACTTCAGCTACTGACTAGTAAATTCAGCGGGCTAAAGTATAATCCTAAGAACAGCTAAAGTTTGAACCTGTCCAAGTAAGAAAGAGGTCAGTGGCCGCCATCTTAACTCCATGCCTGACATGAGGCGAAGCGGGGCTGACTGAAAATCACAGTGCTGGCAGGGACTGGCTTTTTTCCATCTATATCAGATTGCCGCTCTAGCGTAAGCCCCAGGCCCACCTTGGGCAGGGAGGAAGCTGGGGGGAGCTGAGCCAGCCTCTCCGAGAAATTACAGGCCACTCCACGGAGGCCGGTGATCATCCTACTTTGGCAGCGCAAGCCGCCCGAGGAGCTATTCTGTGGCAGGAATTGGAAGCTCCATTTCCCAAGAACAGGGGAGGAAGAGATGGTCGGCCACCGATTTCAGCTACTGATTAGTCAGTTCGGCTGGCTGAAGTATAACCCTAAGAACAGCTAAAGTTTGAGCCTTTCCAAGTCAGAAGGAGGCCAGTAGCTGCCATTTTGACTTTGGGAAGCCGGGCTGACTGAAAATCACAGTGATGGTAGAGACCGGTTTCTTTCACCCAAATTGGCCTGCAGCCCTAGCCTAGGCTCGGCCCCACCCCAAGCAGGGAGGAAGCTGGTGGGCCCTGCACCAGCCTATCCAGGTAACTGCAGGTACATTTACCTGGCACAGACTGAATAATGAGAGATCTACCAGGGCAATTGTGGTCATCTTGGACCTACACTGCATAGATTGCTACCCACACCTGCAGCTCCATCCCTGCCCCAGGCAGGGGAGAAAGAAGCATGAAGCTTCATCAGTCTCTCTGGGCAACTACACTCTAGGCCTGCATGACTTGGATTATTCCACACAGCTGTGGCTCTGTCCCTACCCCTGGCAAAGGAGAAAGTGGGGAGAAGCTTCATTGGTCCTTGGGGCAATGAGGGTAGCTTGAGCCTCCACAGCTTATAGCACCAACTACATCCTTGGCTCCTACTACACAACCAGCAAGGCAGAAAGGGCGGGAAGCCCTAAACTAAAGAGAAAAACTGCACCCAGAATAAAAACTCTAGTAAGCCAGATGCCAAGCCACCAACAAAAAATTACAATCCACACCAAGAAACAGAAAGATATGCCCCAGTTAAAGGAACAAGATAAGCCTCCAGATGACATAAGGGAGTTGAGACAACTAATCATAGATGTTCAAACAAATCTCCTTAATAAATTCAATGAGATGGCTAAAGAAATTAAGGATATTAAGAAGACATTGGATGAGCACAAAGAAGAATTTGAAAGCATACATAGAAAAATAGCAGATCTTATGGGAATGAAAGGCGCAAAAAAAATGAAATTAAAAATACAAACTGGAATCATATAATAGCAGATTTGAGGAGGCAGAAGAAAGGATTGGTGAGCTTGAAGAAATGGCCTCTGAAGGTGAACATACAAAAGAACAGATGAAGAGAAGATTGGAAAAACTTGAACAAGGTCTCAGGGAACTAAAGGATAGCAAGAGACGTGCAAACATATGCGTCATGGGTGCCCCAGAAGGAGAAGAGGAGGGAAAAGGGGCAGAAGGAATATTTGAAGAAATAATGGTAGAAAATTCCCCAACCCTATTGAAGGACATAGATATCCATGTCCAAGAAGCACGACGTGCTCCCATCTGAAAAAACCTGAATAGACCAACTCCGATACATATACTAATCAGAATGTCAAATGCCAAAGACAAAGAGAGAAGTCTGAGAGCAGCAAGAGAAAAGCAATGCATAACATATAAGGGATACCCAATAAGATAAAGTGCCGATCTCTCATCAGAAACCATGGAGGCAAGAAGACAGTGGTATGATATATTTAAGATACTGCAAGAGAAAAACTTCCAGCCAAGAATCTTATATCCGGCAAGATTGTCTTTTAAAAAATGAAGGCGAGTTTAGAATATTCACAGATAAACAGAAACTGAGAGAGTTTGTAACCAAGGGACCTGCTTTGCAGGAAATACTAAAGGGTGTGCTACAGCCTGAAAAGAAAAGACAGGAGAGAAAGGCCTGGAAGAGAGTCTAGAAATGAAGATTATATCAATAAAAGTAACTAAAAGTTGTTAAAAATGACTATTTCAAAAAAAAAGAAGACTATTTCAATTAAGGAATAGGTTTCCAAATTGCATCTTATACAATGTGCTATTGATGGATGTGTGAAAAATAAAACTTCTGTTTAAAAAAAAAAAAAGTAACTAAAAGTGTCAAAAGAGTGGTGAAAATAAAATATGACAGATAAAACCCAAATATTCAGGAATAAACTTAACCAACGATGTAAAACACTCGTACTCAGAAAAGTATAACTCATTGTTAAAAGAAATCAAAAAAGACCTAAATAATTGGAAGAACATTCCATGCTCATGTATTGAAAGACTAAATATCATTAAGATGTCAATTCTACTCAAATTGATATACAGATTCAATGCAATCCCGATAAAAAAAAAAACTCCACCAGCATTTTTTTAAATAAATGAAAAACATGATTGTCAAATTTATTTGGAAGGGTAGGGGGTCCTGAAAGGCCAGAAACATCTTATAAAGGAAAAGCTAAGTTGGAGGACTCCCATCTCTGGACTTTAAGTTGTATTACCTAGCTACAGTGGTAAAAACAGCATGGTACTGGAATAAAGACAGTGGAATGGAAAGACATAGACCAATGGAAGCGAATTGATGATTAAAAAAACAGACCCTCACATCTATGGTCAAGTGATTTTTGACTAGCCTGTCAAACCCACCCAGCTCAGGCAGAACAGTCCATTCAACAAATGGTGCTGAGAAAATTTGATATCCATAGCAAAAGAAGGAAAGAGGACCCCTATACAAAAATTAACTCAAAATGAATTTTAAAAAACCTAAATATAAAAGCAAGAACCATAAGGCTTCTAGAAGAAAATGTAGGAAAATATCTTCAAAACCTGGTGGTAGGTGGTGGATTTTTAAAGAAGATAAGGGGAGGACTGAGATGGACTACTGATATTTAATGTATGTAGAAGTTTTAACTAGCATTACTGTAAAAGTGAGGAAATGTACAGAGTTGACGGTAACACATTATAGTGAGTAACAGCTGGTTTATAAATGGGGATGTGGCTGAAAATGTTAGTCTAGGGATGTAAATGCCAATTGACAGAAAGCTAAAGAATAATCTAGGGACTGAATCGCACAGTAAACCCAGAGGTGGATGAGAATACTGGTTGATGGTACAGATGCAAGAGTGTCCTTTGTGAGCTAGAGCAGGTGTACATCAGTATTGCAGGGTGGTGGGAATGTGGAGAAGCATGGGAAAAATACAACTGGAGTGACCTATGGCGTGTGGTTAACAGTAATAATGTAATATTCTTGCATCAATGTCAAAGATGTACTGTGTTGATAATGGGGGAGTATGGAAAATGTGTGCCAAATGTATGCTGTGGAACTAACTGGTAATAATCGGATCATATTATCTCATAATCTGTAACAAATGTTCCACCACGGTGTAGTATATTGATAGAGGGGTGTTGTTTGGGAATTCTGCACATGTGCGTGATTGTTTTGTAAGTTTACAACTTTTGTCATAAAAATATATTTAAAAAATAATAATAGGGTGGGTTGGGGGTAAAATACACCAAATGTAAGATAAGGACTATAATTAGTAGTAAGATTTTGACAATATTCTTTCATAATTTGAACAAATGTCTCACGAGAATGCAAGGTGTTGGTAGAGGGTTGATGTATGGGACCCCTGTATGATGTTATGAATGTTTGTAAGTTCACAACTTTTACTATACATTTATTGTTTATGTATGTTCATGTATAAATGATATAAATAATAATAATAGGGTGGGTTGGGGAAATACTTTGGTTAGTGGTAATATTTTGAGGATGCTCTTTAATCATTAGTTAAAAATGTTTCACAACAATGCAAGGTATTGGTGGTAGGGTGAGGTATGAGAGCCCTGTATGATGTTATGTATGTTTGTTTTGTAAGTTCACAACTATTACTATACACTTATTGTTTATGTGTGTTTATGTATGAGTGATATATTTCAATAAATATTAAAAAATTAAAAAAAAAATTAAATGCCACTGCCTTCCATTTTCTGTAAGCTGGTCCAAAATGTTAATATGGAGCGTGCAAGGTTTTAGGTGAAGTTTCAAACCACTAGAGAGATATGAGACACCAAAAATTGGCATGGAGACACATTTACACAGACTGTTAACAGATTCCCAAATTTTAATACAGTACGCTCTGTTGTGCAATGACTTTTTTATTTTATTTTAACTTTTCAAGTACACACTCCAGTGAATACTAAAGGTGGGCGGGGGTGACCGCTAACATTTGTTAAGTAAAGATACTTCAGCCTCTTCCAGTTTGATCGCTTCATATCAGGCAATTAGTCATTCAATTCTAAGTTCTACTTACTTCTCCTTCTCTTCTATGTAATGATGCCTGGGGATTGGTGGAAGGGGTGTGGCTTAAGTGACCTTATGGTGGCAGTGCTGAGGAGCCCTCTTGCACAGCGGTGTTCTTTGAATTGTGCTTCTGTGGTTATTCAACTTGAGGACTGTTCTCTTACTGTACTGCTTTCTTTCTGGAATTATGGGTCCCGCTGAGATTTGGTTGTACCTCAAAGTTGACTCCAATGTATTTGGCCACTAATCTTCACTCTAGCGGTGATCTTTGATCATTTTTTATCCCACCCTGATAATAAAAGATTTTGAGCACATAACTCCAATATATGTATATTTATTAATTTATAAATTATGTGCTGGTGAAATTGCATTAATATGTAATGCAGATTATAAAGTATGCATTAAGCTTAGAAATTGTTAAAGGATGTGATTAAAAAAAAACAATGAATATATAGAGAATTTTTAGTGTTTTCTTCCCACACTTCAATATCTCTTCTTGCCTATCCCGTGTGTGAGTACTCCCCACATTGTGGACTAAGACGCTTTGCTGGCACTTTCTTCCAATTAGAGTGATGCTGTTGTGCTCACCAAGAATCATTCATCTATCTTCTGTACCCTTCTGTGAGGCAGGTGAGATAGTCTCGAGCTCTTCTAAGAGAATTCAGAGCTGAGGAGGACTCAGGAGTGGAGGCATGGATTCCAAAGCTCTTTATCCCTTCTACGTGAAATATCTTCACACGATGTGCAATAAATCCTTTGCCTTCCAACAGTAATAATAGCCCCAGGGTTTTTGGGTCAGGGCTTTGTTTTTATTTATACTTCTTATTTAATTTTTTTTATTAGAGAAGTTGTGGGTTTATAGAACAGCCATGCATAAAATACAGTATTCCCGTACAACAACGCCCCACCACCAACACCCTGCATTGGTGTGGACTATTTGTTACACTTGATGATGGCCCTTTTTGGTAATTGTACTAATTTTTTAAAACAACAGTAGTTACCTTTGTTACAATTGATGAAAATTTATTAAACAGTACAATTAACTATTGTCCATAGTTTACACTAGGTCTGTTTTTTCCATATACCACCCTATTATTAACACCTTGTATTAGTTTTGTACATTTGTTATAATTCACGAGAATCATTCTGATTTTTTTTGTATAAACCCTAGTCCATCATATACCACATGCTACACTGTGCATACAGCCCTATGCTTTATCTTTTAATTTTTAGTCTAATAACATATATGACCGAAAGTTTCTCTTAAAACACATTCGCTATATAATTCAGTGTTGTTAATTACACTCACGGTAATCTGCTACTGAAACCACCGTCCATTTCCAAAGCTGTACAATCAACCTAAGTAGAAATTCTGTAGAAATTGAGCATCAATTCCCCAATTTCTAACCCCAGTCTATCCCCTGATAAACCTATATTCTAGAATCTAATGCTTATTATAATTAGTTCATATCAGTGCGATCATACAATATTTGTCCTTTTGCGACTTGTTTATTCCACTCAGCATGATGTCCGCAAGGTTCCTCCACATTGTCGCAAGCATCAGGACTTCATTCCTTTCTATGGCTGAGTAATATTCCATTGTATGTATATACCACATTTTGTTTATCCGTTCATCTGTTGATGGTCACTTGGTTTGCTTCCATCTTTTGGCAATTGTAAATAATGCCGCTATCGACATCGGTGTATAAATATCTGTTCGAGTCCCTGCTTTCAATTCTTCTGAGTATATACTTAGTAGTGGTATTGCTGGACCATATGGTAATTCTATTCTTAGCTTACTGAGCAAATGCCAAACTATCTTGTGCAGCAGCTGCTCCATTTTCCTTCCCACCAGCAATGAATGAGTGTTCCTATTTCTCCACATCCTCTCCAATACTTTTAGTTTTCTGTTTGTTTAAAATTACCTGTTCTTGTGGGTGTGAAATGATATCTCATTGTGGTTTGCATTTTACTAATATCTAGTGATGTTGAGCTTCTTTTCATGTGCTTTTTAGCCATTTGTATATCCTCTTTGGAGGAATGTCTATTCAAGCCTTTTGCCCATTTTTAAGTCAGGTTGTTTGTCTTTTTATTGTGGAGCTGTAGGATTTCTTTATATATTTCAGGTAGATTTTTAAGTCACCTTGAAACACTGTAAATTTAGATCACAAACGCGTGCTTTTTTAAAAGGAGGTACCGGGGATTGAACAAGGGACCTTGTACATGGGAAGCAGGCACTCAAACCAGTGGAGTCTACCTGCTCCCCAACATACGTGCATTTTTAAAGTTTTACATTGAAGATGATAGTCTGTTTTTGGTTAACATTTTGCTTAATGAACCATAGAGAGCACGGTGGTCAAAAGGCTCCAACAACCAACAAATACATAAATCCAGTCTCTGGCAGGGATGCACTTAGAATAGGTGCATCTGTATTTATTTTACAATAATTCAATTATGAAAATAATTTTCCTTAATCTAATGTATAAATATTTTTAAAAGCCGCTAATAATACTAATATAAAATAAGTAGGAAAATGAATGGACTTTCTGTATAAAAAGTCCTTAGTAAGCAGTGATTTTTTACAAGTTATAAATGGAATATTAGCTTTTAAAAAACCCTTATTGGATATGTGGTTACCAGATATTTTCTCCCATCAAATAGGTTGTCTTTGCATATTTGTGACAAAGTCCTTTGATGTGCAAAAGTTTTTAATTTTTACAGGTTGCATTTATCTATTTTTTTTCTTACATTGCTTGTGCTTTGGGAGTAAAGTCTAAGAAACAGTACCCTCACACAGGATCCTGAAGATGTTTCCCAGTATTTTCTCCAGAATTTTAGTTTTCTGGTTATAATATTTAGGTCTTTGATTCAGTTTGAGTTAATTTTTGTATATAGTGTGTGTGGCAGTTTGAAATTATTTTATGAGTCCCAAAAAGAGAAAAAATGATGTTTGTGAGCTGATCCACTACTGTGGATATGAGCATCATTTTCAGTTGGACTATGTCAGTGAGATGTGACTCAGGTTGAGTCTCTGCCTTTTTGCTCGGTCCAGTGAAAAAGGGAAACACACCAGAAAAGAGAGCTCTGCCATTTTTGACCCTGCCGTGTGACAAAAAGGAGAGGCTCAAAAAAAAAAAAAAAAAAAAAAAAGGATAAGAAAGAAATTTTTTAAAAAGGAGAGGCTCTCAACATAAGGTCTTCACTTTATTCCATGTGTTAGCACTTTGTTCCTTCTTACAGCTGAGTAATATTCCATTGTATGTATGTACCACATTTTGCTTATCCATTCGTCTGTTTGATTTTTACACACAATAATAAATAAATAAATAAATAAAAAATTAGTCTTGCTCATCCAAGGTCTGCTAAAGTCAAAGTGAAAAATAAACTTCTAAAGCAAAGGAAAAAAAAAAAAAAAAAAAAAAGGAGAGGCTCAAGCAGCTGATGCCCCACGGTGAGATGAGCCATTTCCCTGATAGCTTTCAGCTGAAATCCGGAAGAAAGCTGAGCAGCCTAGCCTGAGAGAAGAGGCACAGTAAGAGACAAGCCCTATGCTTGGTTGCCCTCAGCTGACCTCCAGGAGATGGTACAGCCAGGAGGGGAAGGCAGAGACCAGGCCCTGATCACCCACCATCTTGCTTCAATACGTGGCAGCTGAGTTGGGTAAGAAAGCACATCTTATGGTGCCCTGATTTGGACTTTTCAGGGCCTTAGGAAGGTAAGCATTTATTCCAAATAAATACCCTTTATAAAAGCCAACACATTCCTGGTACCTTGCATCGGCAGCTCTTTGGCAAACTAAAAGAGTGTTCTTTTACATTCTTTTGCATTGGGATATCCAATTCTCCCAGCAGATTTGTTGAAGAGACTATTCTTTCCCAAAGGAGTGGACTTGGCAACCTAAAGCAATTGGCCATAGATGTGAAGGTATATTTTTGAACCCTCAGTTTGATTCCATTGGTCGATGTGTCTATCGTTGTGTCAATACCATGCTGTTTTGACCACTGTAGTTTTGTAATATGCATTAAATGCCAGGAAGTGTGTCCTCCAACTTTGTTCTTTTCAAGATGTTTTTGCTTTTTGGGGCCTGTATTAGTCAGCCAAAGGGGTGCTGATGCAAAATACCAGAAATCGGTCGTTTTTTTTTGTTTTGTTTTGTTTTTTTTGTTTGTTTTGTTTTTAATTTATTTTTATTGTGGGTAAAAATCAAAATTCTCACAATACATACAAACATTTGCAAAATGATATATAAATATATATGCATATATGTGTATTTGCTACAAAAATGTTATTTATATATATATACATATATTTTAAGAGGTGCTTAGATTACCCAAAAAATTACACGGAACCCACTGGGATTCCCATGTTGCCCACCTCCCACACCTCCCACCACATCCCACGGGTATTTATTTGGGGTAGAAGCTTACAGTTACTGGGCCATAAAGCATAAGTTTCTTCCTACGTGTTGGAGCAAGACAGCTGCCAACATTTGCCAGGGTTCAGGCTTCTTGGGTTCCTCTCCTCCTGGGGCTGTGTTTCTCTCCTGGCTTAGCACCTCTGTTTCCTCCACGAGGTCAGCTGTAGACTATGAGGCTCTCTAGGCTTTGCTTCTCTCCACAGGCCAGCTGTGAACCCTCAGGCAAATGGCTCATCTCTATCCCAGGGCCTTCTCTCCTTCCTCACCAGAACTCCGACATCAGAACTTCTCCCTCTGTCCTTTGCCTTGCCTTTTATATTTGATTCCCCCACCTACCAAGGAGTAGGGCTCAATGCCCTACTGATGTGGCCCATTCAACGCCCTAATCATAACTTAATCATGCCCAGATTAACAGACCAGTTTACAAGCATAATCCAATATCTATTTTTGGAATTCATAATTACATCAAACTTCCAAACTGCTACAGGGGCCCTCACCCATCCAAACGAATTTGTTAATTGACTTTTCCATTTCTGCAAAGAAGACTGTTGGAAATTCTATTGGGATTGCTTTGAAACTGTAAATCATTTTGCGTAGAGTTGACATCTTATCGACATTTAGTCTTCCAATCCATGAACACGGTGTGTCCTTCCATTTATTTAGATATTCTTTGATTTATATCAGCAGTGTTTTGTAGTGTTCTTTGTACAAGTCCTTTAGATTTTGGGACAAATTTATTTCTAGATATTTGTTTCTTTTAGTTGCCATTGTAATTGGAATATTTTTCTTCATTTCCTCCTCAGATTTCTCATTACTAGTGTATAGAGACACTACTGACTTTTGCATGTTGGTCTTGTAACCTACCACTTTGTTGAATTAGTTTATTAGCTATGGTAGCTTTTTTTGTAGATTTTCCGGGACTTTCTAAACATAGGTTCACGTCATCTGCAAATAGTGAAAGTTTTACTTCCTCCTTTGCAATTTGGATGCCTGTTATTTCTTTTTCTTGCCTAACTGCTCTGTCTAGAACCTTAAATACAATATTGAATAACAGTGGTGACATTGGACATCCTTGTCTTGTTCCAGATTATAGAGGGAATGCTTTCAGTCTTTCACCATTGAGAATGATGTTAGCTGTGGATTTTTCATATATGCCCTTTCTCATGTTGGGGCCGATTCCTCAACACTAGAACATTTTTCTAAGTGTTCTATTCAAGAAAGGATGCTGGATTGTGTCAAATGTCTCTTCTGCATCAAAGGAGATGATCATGTATCTTTTCCCCTTCAATTTGTTAATGAGGTGTATTACATGTTTAACCGCTATGCATACCTGGAATAAACCCCCCTTGATCATGGTGCATAATTCTTTTATTGTGCTCTTGAATTTGATTTGCAAGTAATTTTTTGAGGATTTTTGCATCTATATTCATAGGAGATATTGGTCTGTAATTTTCTTTTCTTTTAGTTACCTTTATCTAGATGTGTTTTGAGGATGAGGTTGACCTCACAGAATGTGTTAGATAGTGTTCCCTCTTTTTCAGTATTTTGGACAAAGTTCAGCAGGATTGGCATTCTTCTTGTAAAGATTGGTAGAATTCAATTTTTGCCATTGTTTGCTTCATGTATTTTGCGGCACCATGGTTACATGCATAAGTATTTATGATTGTTATTTCGTCCTGGTGGATTTCCCCTTTTATTAAGATATAATGTCCTTCTTTGTCTTTTGTAACAGCTTTTACAAAATAGAGTCTATTTTGTCTGATATTTATATAGCTACCCCAGTTCTTTTTTTGTTTACAATTTGCATGGAATATCTTTTTCCACCCTTTCATTTTCAAGTTATGTATGTATTTGGTCCTAAGGAGTGTCTCCTGTAAACACATATAGTTGGGTCATGCTTTTTTACACATTCTACCACTCTGTGTATTTTGATTGGGAAGTTTAATCCATTAACATTCAGTGTTACTACTGTAGAGGCCGTAATTACTTCAGTTATTTTGTCTGTTGGTTGTTATGTATCATATCTTTTTTCCTCTCTCTTTTCCTATATAGCAGCCTTCTTTTCTGTATAGTTCATCTTTTGTGATGTATTTATGCTTGACCCCTTATTTATGTTTCTGTATATTTTAAAAAATATTTTCATTGTGGTTACCCTGGGGTCTATATTACACAACCTACTTCTATAACCTATTGATTTGAGAAGATACCAACATAGCTTCAATAGCATATATGTTCTCTGCTCCCATATCCTTCTGTTTTCCCTCTTCATGTTGTTTTTGTCCCACTTTACCATTTATATTTTGCATGTCAATTCTCAAGAAATATGCCCTTTTCTTGACCAATTGTATTCTGACTCTTATAAGAATTAAAAAGTAGAGCTGAATGTTGAGGATACAGAACTATTGGGTTTTTCATTTACCCTTGTAGTTACCCTTACTGATGATCTTCATTTCTTCACACTCCTGAAGCCACTCTCTCCTGTATTTTCCTTTCAACTTGCAGAAATCCCTTTAGCAATTCTTGTACGGCAGGTACTTGACAACTCTCTCAGTACTTGTTTATTTGTGAATATTTTAAACTCTCCCTCATTTTGATGGGCAGATTTGCTGGATAAAGAATTTGGGGCAGGCAGTTTTTCTCTTTCACTACCTAAATATGTCATACCACTTCTTTCTCACCTCCACGGCTTCTGTTGGGAAATCGGCACTTGATTTTATAGAGTATCCCTTGTATGGGATGAATTGCTTTTCTGTTGTTGCTTTCAGAATTCTTTCTTTATCTTTGGCATTTGATAGTTTGCTTAGAATGTGTCTCCGAATAGGTCTATTAGGATTTATTCTGTTTGGATTACGTTGTGCTTTTGGGGCATGGGTTTGTATGTCTTTAATAAGAGTTGGAAAATTTTCAGCAATTAATTACTCACTATACTTTCTGCCCCTTTTGTCTTCTCTTCTCCTTCTGGGCACCCATGACCTATCTGTTTTTGTGCTTTGTCCTGTCACTCAAATCCTTGGGACACTGCTCAGTGTTCTTCTATTCCATCCTCTATCTGATCTTCTGTCTGTATGATTCGATTGCCCTGTCTTCTAGTCCATTGATTCTTCCTTCTGCCTGTTCGCTTCTACTATCATATTGCCCCTAACTCTAATGTACTTTTTTTCTGTACCGGGGAAAGAGATTGAACCCAAGGCCTCGTATGTGGGAAGCCAATGATCAACCACTGAGCCTCACCAGCTCACCTGAGTTGGTTTTTCCATTTGTTTGCTTGTTGTTTGTCTCCTTGTTTTTAGGAGGCACCAGAAACCAAACCCGGGACCTTGCAGGTTGGAAGCAGGCTCTCAACTGCTTGAGCCACATCTTCTCCCTCTAGTGTATTTTTTTTCCATAAAATCTTTTTTTTTTAAGTGTATTTTTTATATTTTCTAAAAGACACTTAGATTACATAAAATGTTACATTAAAAAAAAAAAAAAAAAACATAAGGGATTCCCATATGCCCCACTCACCACACCTCCCACTTTTCCCCACATTAACAACTTCTTTCATTAGTGTGGACATTCCTTGCAATTAATGACAACGTTTTGGAGCATTGCCGCTGATGATGGATTATAGTTTACATTGTAGTTTACACTCTCTCCCACTCAATTCTGTAGATTATGGTTGAATTTATAATGGCCTGTATCTGTCATTGCAATGTCATTCAGGACAACTCTAGTGTATTTTTAACCTCTACTGTTGTGACTTTCATCCCCAATTTCTGCTATGTTTTTCCTAATACTTTCAAAATTTTCTTTATGTTCACACATTGTCTTCTTAATGTCCATTATCTCTTTTTTTTTGTTTCCCATGTGCATTCTCTTTTCTATTTTTAGAGTCATTTTAGATTTACAGAAAATCACACAGAAAGTACAGAGTTCCCATATTCCCCCCCCATAGATACATATAATTTCCCCTATTATTAACATCTTACGTTACTGTGGTACATTTGTTAAAACTGATGAACCAATATTGAAGCATTGCTATTATCCAAAGTCTATAGTTTACACTGTGCTGTACGCTTTGTGCTGTACAGTTTTTAGGCTTTGAAACATGTATAATGTCATGTATCCATCATTATAGTATCACACAGAACAGTTTCACTACCCTGAAAATGTCCTGCATTTCACCTATTCATCCCACCCTCTTCCCTCGAACTCCTTGTAACCGCTATCTTTATATCAATGTTACATGTTACTCTGTTTACACAAGGTAAAACCAAAAACAGTAGTAAATTGGCTTTGGTCTGTGGTTACACTCCCTCCTTATGTTTGTTCATTCCTCAATCTTGAGGGATTTGGGATGAGGTCTGCTCTGACTTCTTCAAGCTGAGAGGGGACATAGACATTATAGAGCAGAGGAAAGGGTTGTTTTGCTTGCAGTTGTAGATACTCCTTTTTGGGGGATGGGGCTTGTCCATCATCAACATTTTGGTGGTTGACCAGGGCAGGCCCACAGAACTGGAAAGCAGGAGTTTGCAGCAACCCTTTTGGGTTTCAGGGCTCAATTGGCATATGAACAATCCAAAGATTTAAGTCTCTGAGAAATATTTTTAACAGGTATGTTGAAAATTATAGGTTCAAATAAAAGGCGTAGAAGAATCATGGTTAGGGAAATTATAAATGAGTATAACTATGCTTTATTGAGAATTAGAGCTTTATATATTAAAAAATATATAACAGCTAAGGGGCTTTTGAAATTCAAAAGGCTATATGCCTTGACTGTGGTGTCCAGAATCCCCTAGAGCCCTCAGGAGCACTTTATTAATATTGTTTTTTTTACTGTGGAAGTTGTAAAATCTGCTCGAGGACTGTATAAGTGTAACCTCCAGAATGACTTCCTGGCTCACCTTGAAATATCTTAGCCATAAAAGCTCTGTTTTATTTAATATTTCCCCCTTTTAGTCAAGGTCTTGTTCCAAATGCATCGTTGATTAACATTTTGAAATAATCCCTCGTTGCCAGGGAGGCTCATCCCCGGGAGACATGTCCCACATCAGGGGGAATGTTTTTTTTTTTTTAAAGATTTTATTTTTATTTATTCATTTATCCCCCCCCTTGCTGCTTGTGCTCGCTGGGTCAGCTAACCACGCCGTGCGGGCGGGCTTGCCTTCACCAGGAGGCCCCGGGAACCGAACCCAGGGCCTCCCATATGGTAAACGGGAGCCCTACTGATTGAGCCACAGCCGCTTCCCAAGGGGGGAATGTTTTGAGTTTAGCTGCAGGCTTTGGCTTTGAGAGGCCATGTCTGAGGAGGTTTTCAGGAGGTAACTCTCAGGCATTAATTTTAATTATGCTTGGTTTCATTTTTATAGGAATAAGGTTCATAAGGACAAGCATTAAGATTGAGAACATGGCATGTTCGCCTGTTTCCTTTTATTATGCATGACTTGTTTATTCCAGAGATTTTTGTCATCTTATTTGAGAAAGTAGCAAGGCTGCCCTCAATGGAAATTTAATGTTTGGTTAGTTACTGTGTGGCTATCTGTCTATTGAGAAAACATAACTCTGGTAACAGGAATGCATCTATATCCTATAGAAGTATGCTTTAGGTACACTTTCTCCTCATATACCACCCCACCATCAACACCCTATACTAGTGATGTACCTTTGTTATAGATCCTGAAAGAACATTCTTATATTTGTATTCTTAACCA
>JAKSZT010000496.1:0-17179 GCA_026826555.1 Tolypeutes matacus
ATTATTTTGCATGTCTTTATATTAAACCTCATCTCACTTTTGTTCAAAAAAAAAAATACAGTCTAACAAATTAAGGAAAATATTTTTTATATAGCTGATTTTTTTCTAATGCTTTTTAGGCATCTGTGAGATAATTGTGTATTTTTCCTTTTTATTTCATTAAAATGGTGATTTACATGGAAAAAAAAAGGTTCATATGAGTGCTTTGAAGGTGTATGAAATTCCTGAAAATTTAATAATGTTTCAGTGTAATATTAAATAAAAGTATATTTATTAATCATAATTTTTATCATTTTAAAATATAATATGTGTTATAAAACTACCTCTCTGCCTAAATATCAAAAAGCAGATGCTTTAACTTAAGTTTTTCTGATTTACTCCACCTCTGCTAAAAACAATATATATATAATTTTTAAAAATGGAAACTAAAATAGTGAGCACATCAAGGATGCTTTGTAACAAGTTAATGACTTCAATCACAAAGAAATGGAGGGGTTGGACAGGAAGGAGCTGATGAACAAGTGAAGACACTGGAATGTTACACTTGTTCACTGCAGTTCCCCCAAGCCAGAGAGGGAATGTCCTGTTTTGGAACCAAACTCTCAGCCCCAATGAAAACCATCATCATTGGTTCTGGATCTGCAGAGGAGGACAGGGAGAAAGCCCTGCTCAACACTCACAACCTCAGTTAGTGATATGAGTCTCTCTGACCAGTCTTCAATGGGGAGTAAGCAGCAGGAAGTATGTCTTCTCCTTTGCTGCTAACAGCCCTCTAACAGGACATGTGTAGAGAGCAGTGTGGCCTTCACATGGCCATGTCCATGCTCCTCATGCTCCCTGCTCATTCTTGCTGTGGGAGGCCTCCACACACCCAGACAACTGGGAAGGGGGTCGAGGGGAGTGAGCACTCTTCCTTTATGGACTACTGTATTTGCAAAGGGTGAGGGGAAGTGCCACCCTGGTAATGTTGCAGATACAAATCAAGATCTTCAAATCAACCACTTTGTATTATTTCATTATGTACTATTTTCATAATTTCTTTGAACTCATGACCAAATTATCCATGCAAAGAATATAAAAATAACTCATGTCTGTTATGGCATACAGCAAAATTCCTTCTCTAGCCTCAACCTCCATTCCTCCTTCCTCAGAATTATCTGCATTGGCAGATTATTTTGGGTACCCATTTCTATTTGTAAATACATGCATTCTCTAATTTCATCCATCCCACACTATATCACATATGAGAAAAATATTCGAGTACAACTTAAGAATGTAAATAAATTTTCTAACTCTTTAAACTACTTGAGATTAGAAGTATATCATTTAAATATGAAAGGATCATTTCTGATTTAAATGAAGAAGGAAAATTGGAGTTAAGTAAAAGCAGGCCACTGTTGCTCAGTGGATGTTAAACTTGAATCCATATCAGAATCAGGTGAAGAACCTGATAAAATATAAATGGCTGGGGTGCCTTATAAGAAAATGCTACAATAATGGGCAGCATTATTTTTAAAATGGTAATTTTTTAAATGCTTACTCAGAATGTAATGGATTGAAGAACCAGTGAAAACAACCAGGATAATTTGAAATCAGCAGAAAGCCCATCTTTACATAAACTAAGAGAAATCTCGTGTTCTGATGCATAAATGAGTGATAACAATTTGAACACAGATGAGTGTGGAAGAAGATGTGGGATCTCAGAACAAACTGCAAGTGCACTTTTCCAAGAGGAGAAACACATCCTGAATTGCATAATCACAGCTGCTTCCTTAAAAGAATGAAAACAAGTTGCACAGACTGGAGGTGGAGATCCTTTGGAGATTCACATTCATTACATTCACAGGGTTTCTCTCCAGTAAGAATGTTGTTATGTTTAATGAGATAATGCCTCTGGCTGAAAGCTATTCCACATTCCTTACATATATAGGGTTTCCCTCCACTATGAATTTTCTCATGCTCATTGAGATTTGATTTGCTACTGAAGGCTTTCCTACATTCCTTACAGATATCGGGTTTCTCTCCAGTTTTTCTTCTTTGGTGTGTAATGAGGCTTGATTTCTGAATGAAAGCTTTCCCACATCCATCACATCCATAGGGTTTCTCTCCAGTATGTATTCTCAGATGGTTAGTGAGGTTTTCCTTCTGGTTGAAGTCTTTTCCACATTCATTATATATATAGGGTTTTCTCCAGAATGAATGCACTCATGTTTAATGAACTATTGCTTTTGTCTGAAGGCTTTTCTGCATTCTTTATATTCATTTTGTTTCTGTCCACTATGAGTTTATTCATGTTCTGTGAGATCTGATTTGTACCTAAAGCCTTAACTGCTTAGGGTTACTTAGCAGTCAGAAATCTCTTGTATCTGAGATTTGACATTTGAATTAAAGCTTTCCCACATATATATAATTTCTCTTCAGTAAGAATTTTCTGAGGAATAAAGAGGTTTTCTGTCAGGTTGATGAGATGCACTATTTAATATTCTTTAAAATTTACTGGGGAAATAATAATACCCTTGCTTGCCTTTCCAAATCTGCACTTATGATTTGTTATTGACCTGCTAGTAATATATTTTAAAACATTTTATATCTGGTATTAGTCAGCCAAAGGGGTACTGATGCAAAATACCAAAAATCTGTTGGTCTTTATAAAGGATACTTATTTGGTGTAGAAGCTTACAGTTACCGGGCCATAAAGCATAAGTTTCTTCCATCACTAAAGTCTGTTACCCTGTCTTGGAGCTAGACAGCTGCCGACATTTGCCAGGGTTCAAGCTTCTTCTGTTCCTCTCTTCCCTGGGTTGCATTTCTCTCTGGGCTCAGCTCCTCTGGTTCCTCCACAAGCTCAGCTGTAGACTATGAAGCTCTCTAAGCTTTGCCTCTCTCTCCAAGGCCAGTTGTGTACTTTCAGGTGAATGGCTTTTCTCTTTTACCCCGGGTCTTCTATCCTCATTCATCTGAGCTCCAACATAAAAAAACTCCTCCAGCTCTGTCCTTTTACATGTCTTTTGATGATTGATACCCCACCCACCAAGGGGCCAGGCTCAATGCCCTACCGACTGTGGTCCAGTCAACACCCTTATCATAACTTAATCATGCCCAGATTACCAGACCAGTTTACAAGAATAATCCAATATCTAATTTTGGAATTCATAATGATATCGAACTGCTACATTTTCATTTAACCATCTTATGGTATATATTATTTTATGGTGTATTTTAACACTTTATTGATGTCCTAGGCCACAGATATCATTATTATTTTATCCATTCAATAGTCATTTAGATATATGAATTTAATTAACAGATATTGTTCTTCAATCCATCCTGGACCTTGAACCTTCTGAGATTATTTTCTTTCTGTCTGAAGAATATTCTTTTACATTTCTTTTACAGTGAGTTGCTGCTAGCAAACTTTATTAGATTTTACTCATCTGTAAAAGTATTTATTTCACTTCTTCCTGAAGGATGGAGATGAATTAAATTTCAGGCCCTCAGCTGCAACTCCTACCCTACAGCTCAATGGACTCATCCAAGTCACTTGGCGAGGAGACAACGATGGGCAATGGCCATCCCAGGGAATGGAGAGGACCTGCATCTGCAGGCATGACCATCCCACCCACCCTATCCATGAGATATAAGCCCTCTCTCACTTGGAGGTGGAGTGGACATCACCATCCCAGTCCCCTCAGGATTGGGGGAAGAACTATGGACTAGAGTGGACTTGATGGTATTCCCTTGTACACATATGATGATTCTAGCAATGGAAGAAATTTTAACAATGAGGTGGAGCCAGTGGCCACTAGACACTTTGGGGGCAGGAAGGGGACGAGCAGTTGAAATACAGGGGCTTCTTTGGGATTTGGAGGTTGTCCTGAGTACCTTTGTGGCAACGGATGTAGGCCATTTTAAATCAGCACACACCACTCAGAACTGTGTGGGAGAGAGTGTGGTCTACGGTGTGAACTGTGGTCTATGGTTGGTGGCAAGGTCCCAGGGTGTGTAAGTCCATTGAGGGTGGTGGGCCACACTTGTGGGAGATGTTTGTGTGGGATGTGGTGGGAGGTGTGGGAGGTTGGCAACATGGGAATCCCAGTGGGTTCCGTGTAATATTTTGGGTATCTAAGCACCTCTTAAAACATATATATATATATATATATATATATATATATATACATAAATAATATTTTTGTAAGCAAATGCACATATATGCATATATATTTATATATCATTTTGCAAATGTTGGTATGTATTGTGAAAATTTTGATTTTTACCCACAATGAAAAAATAAATAAAATAAAATAAAATAAATAAATAAAAGAAAAAAATTTCAGGCCCTCTATGATCTCCATTGCTTTTGAGAGCACCCTTTGGGTTGAATTTCTCCAATATTTTGTTAATGTAATCAGTTCTTTGGAGAAGAAGTTTGGGGCTTTCAGTTTTACAGCCTGATTCCTGACCCCAACCCCCAGGCAAAATCTGTGTGCTCTGGCCCTGGAGATGGTAATAATGGCACACCTCTCTGAGTTACACACCTGATTTTGGAGCTGATATTTGATGGAGAAAGCACAGTATATTGAGTGCTTTTTGGGTCCATTCTAAGGAGCAGTGCAATGGTGGTCATCAACACATTCTTTTCAAAGATGACCCCAAAGTACAGCCACTACTTCATGAGTTCCCATTTATCACAGACTTAGGAGACCTCTCCTGGTCCCTGTGCCTTTGGTTAATGCCCTCATTTGACCCCGGAAAAGTATGTTCTTTCTAACCCATTCTTGTGTGTAAGCTTGTTGTATGTAGGACATTTTGGTTAGATTCAGATAACGGACCTTTCAATTAGGTAATTTTTGTACATTACTTTAATTTATTTAAGGGACTCTGATTAGATTTCAGGCACCAGGATGGACCCCAATCATTGTGCTGAAGTCCTACATACATGGAACACACAGAGAAAGAGTGCTGCCTTGTTTACCCTGCCATGTGGGAGGGGGCTCCAGGATCTTCTAAAGCTGTGGAGAGACACAGAAACCCTGAGAGGCTGAGGGAGAGGCAAGAGGCTGGAGTCATAGAGCACCTTGAAGCTGAAAATATCCAGGCCACAGGAGAAGGGAGAGGTGTGAGCAATTGTGTCTGATGGCCCACTGCTGACCTCAGGGAGAGCGTGAGTTTGGAGGAGAAGGCAGAGAGAGACAGGCAGGCCCAACATTTTACCTTTGCAGGAGTCCTACAGAGCTGACCTTTGTTAAGACAGCATTTTTGATGATGCCTTGATATGGACATTTTCACAGCCTCAGTACTGTAATCTTTAACAGTAATAAATTCCAATAAAAGCCAACCTATTTCTGGTATTTTGCATTGGCAGCACTTAACAATCTCAAACAGCTAGAAAAACAGAGATGGAGAGCTGCCCTGTTTCCAAAATGCAGTGTGATGCTGCTGCCCAGTGAATTCACCTGTAAACTGTGGGTGTCTCCAGACTAGGTGTTAATGAGTACCGGTAAGATGGAGGGGTAAGTGCTCTTGGCCAGCAAGGCCTGCAAGACAGGAGTCAGGCAGGGGAGTCACATGGTTTGGGGACTAGTATAAAGTCACAGATGCCCCAGTATGATGTATCTGTATGAGGCAGGGATTGGCCATGTGGGCGTGGGCAGATAAAAGCATGGGACCTAGGATCTGGTGCAGCAGAGGAGTCAGGGAACACAGAGGAGACTTCCTTCTCCTGCTCCTTTTTCTCTTCCCTCCTTCCCTTGGCCCCCAGTGTTGACCCTCTGAGGAGGCTGCTCTTAATACACCTCATTGGTCTCAGGCACAGATGCAGGTCTCTTGCTTTCAGTTCTACTTTCACCTTCTCCAATCTTGGAGCAGCTAAAGAAAGAGCAATGCCAAGATGAAACCTGTTGGTGTCAGAAAGGAAATGTCAAAATTCACATTACAGATTGGCTACAGCAATAACATCACCAGAATGAGCATTATTAGGCCAGTGACCCTAATAAATAGTATGGGATTCCCCATCCTGGGACCTAGGGCTGACAAGAATAGAAGTGAGGTTGTGAGAGAATGCAATGTTTACAGAAAACCTCAGAGGGTACAGATGCCAGATATTTCTCAGACTAATTAAATATTAAATTTTCAACACATTTTTAACAGTTTTGAAATGATGCAGACCTCTTCAATCACAGAAGAGAACGGAGGTGTTGGATTGGAAGAAGCTGATGAATAACTGAAGAAGCTGGAATGTAACATGTGTTCACTGCAGTTCCCCCAAGCCAGAGAGGGAATGTCCTGTTTGGGAACCAAACTCTCAGAGTCCTAATGAAAACCATCATCATAGGTGCTGAATCCGCAAAGGAGTACAGGGAGAAAGCCCTGCTCAGCACTCACAGCCTCAGTTAGTGATGTGAGTCCCTCTAGCCGGTCTTCATTGGAGAGTAAGCACCCAGAATTCCTTCTTCTACTGTGGTGCTAACAGCCCTCTAACAGGACATGTGTAGAGAGCAGGGTGGCCTTCACAGCTTCGTTTCCATGCTCCTGCTTCTCCGTGCTCACTCTTGCTGAGGGAGGCCTCCACCCGCCCACCCAGGCAGCTCAGGAGGGGCCTGAGGGGAATGAGCACTTTTCCTTTATAGGTGACTATATTTGTAAAGGGTGAGGGGAAGTGTACCTGCCCTGTAATGTTGGAGATACAAATCAATATATTCAAATCAAACACTTGATATGATTGCATTGTGTACTATTTTCATAATTACTTTTAAATTATAACCAAATTATCCATGCAAAGGGTATAAAAATAATTTATGTCTGTTACATCAAGCACCAAAATTCCTTCTCTTGCCTCAACTCCCATTCCTCCTTCCTCAGAATTATCTGCATTGGCAGATTCTTTGGTTACACATTTCTGTTTCTAAATACATGCATTCTCTTGTTTCACCCATCTCACACGCTTTCACTTGAGGAAATTATTGGAGAACAACTCGAGAATATAAATAAATTTTCAGACTTCTTAAAATACTTGAGATTATAAGTATATCATCTAATTATGAAAGGATCATTTCTGACTTAAAATAATAAGGAAAATTGGAGTTAAGTAGAAAGCAGGCAAATGTAGTTCAGTGGCTGTTAAACTTGAATCCACATCAGAATCAGGTGAAGAACTGAAAAAATATAAATGGTTGGGGTGCCTCATAAGAAAATGCTACATTAATGGGCAGCATTATTTTTAAAATGGTAACTTTTTAAATGCTTACTCAGAATGTAATGAATTAAAGAACGAGTGAAAACAACCAGGATAATTTGAAATAAGTGGAAAGCCCATCTTTACATACTCCAAGAGAAATCTTGAGTTCTGATGCATAAATGAGTGGTAACAAATTGAATACAGATGAGTGTGAAAGAAGATGTGGGAGAAGCAGATGTCAGAACAAACTGCAAGAGCACTTTTCCAAGGGGAGAAAGACTTCCTGAATTGCACAGTCACAGCCGCTTCTTTAACAGATTGGCAACAAATTGCACATATTGGAGGTGTAGGTTCTTTGGAGATTCACATTCATTACATTCACAGGGTTTCTCTCCAGTATGAATGTTGTAATGTTTAATGAGATACTGTCTCTGGCTGAAGGCTATGCCACATTCCTTTTATATATAGGGTTTCCTTCCAGTATTAATTTTCTCATGGTCAATGAGATTTTATTTGCTACTGAAGGATTTCCTACATTCCTTACATATTTAGGGTTTCTCTCCAGTTTGTCTTCTCAGGTATGTAATGAGGCTTGATTTACAAATGAAAGCTTTCCCACATCCATCACATTCACAGGGTTTCTCTCCAGTAAGTATTCTCTGATGGTTAATGAGGTTTTCCTTCTGATTGAAGGCTTTCCCTCATTCATTGCGTATATAGGGTTTTTTCTCCATAATGAATGCTCTGATGTTTAATGAACTATTGCTTTTGGCTGAAGACTTTTCTGCATACTTTACATTCTGTGAGATCTGATTTGTACCTAAAGGCATTTTCACATGTCTTACATGCATAGGGTTTTTTGCAGAAGGAAATCTCTTGTATCTGAGACTTGACACTTGAATTAAAGCTTTCCCACATATATATGATTTCTCTTCAGTAAGAATTTTCTGATGAATAAAGAGGTTTTCTGTCAGGTTGAAAACATTCCCACATATTACATTTCTATGCTTGTTCCCCTGTATTTCTTTTAAAATGAGGAGTAAAAAGTGACTGTAAAGAGCAGACTACATTCAGGACATTCATTTGGTTTCTCTCTAATTTGAATTTTCTCATATTCCATGAGGTTTTGTTTCAGATGGAAGTATTCCCAAGTTCATTACAATACTAACTAATGTATGAATATTTCATGCTCAATGAGATTTAATGTCTGGCTGAAGGATTTCCAATATTCCTTACATACACAGGGTTTTATTCCTGCCTGTTTCTTTGATGTGACTCTAGCTAACCAAATTCATGAAATCCCAAATGGTTTCTCTGAGGGATTAATTCTCAGGTATCTCATGAGGTTGAATTTCCAAGGAAACTTCACACTCATTACACTTAAAGTAAAGGACTACCATGTGGAGCAAACCGGAAAAACTCATTGTCTTCATTCTTTTTTCCTTACATAGATTCCCTCATGCTTAGGTAAGCATGAGGCAAAATCCTTCAAAGTGAAGTTACGTTCATAGAAGTGTTAATTTGAGGAAACAATGCTTGCAGTCTGAGAAAATATTTTCCCAACCTTCTTACATTCTCTGCCTTCATCTTAAGTCTGTATTGTTGTGGAAGTGGATATAGCTTCACTCACAAGACTTTTGTTATGTGGTTCTTTCTGCTTCTTATTGTCCTATGCTTCTTCATAGTTTGTGAGATACAGCAAAAGCATTGCTCAGATGTAAATTTATAGCATTGGATGCATTCATTAGAAAAGAGGAAAGAACCAATATCAATCATCTAATTGTCCAATTTGGGAAGTGCAACAATATCTCCTTTTTATTTGTTCTATCATTCATGGCTCTTCTTGCTTCAAATGAGCATCACATCCAGTTTGGTGACTTCATAATTATGAAAGGGGGAAATGATACTCCATTTGATTTATGATGGGGACAAAACAACATCCCATAAATCAACCCTGGAACCTTCAGGCTTCTGAAGGATAAGAAAGTGCAGCTTCCAAAGATGCACGAGTAAGGTGGCCCCAGAACAAAGGCCAAAATGGCATCCCAGGAAATCCTGAATACTTTGTTTTGGACTGATTATTTTTGTTCAATTTCTTTTTTTTCTATTTATTTGCATGATATGCACTATTTAATTTCTTTAAAGTATGAAGTGGAACACTTCAGGCAAATAATGACTCCCAGGAGAAAATTTCAATGAAACCTTTACTACTGGCCGGGGTGCATCCCTAGTGAGAGTCACATCTAATGTCAGTGACTGCAGTTTTTATAGAACTCCTTCCAGCTTGTCCAATTCTTTTTCATGCATGTTAAAAACAGGATTGGTTCGATCATTATACATATTTTTATAGCAACCAAAAACAGAATTGTGTTAATCATCATACATATTTCTATAGCAACTGAAAACAGGATTGCTTTAATCATCATACATATTTCTATAGCAAATCAAGCAAGCAGTGTTCCAAAAGCTGATATTTGCCATTAGCATTCCACCAGGGATGGGGAGTGGTTGATTTTTGGGGTATGATGTACTGATTCTTTTCAGACCTGAATGGGCACCTGGTTTCCACCCACAATTGGGAAAATTTCCTGGTACAGTTTCCCTCTCAGTGGTTGATTTGAAGATATTGATTTGTATCTGAAACATTCCTGGGGATGGGGCACTTCCCCCCACATTTGCAATTACAGTTGCCTATAAAGGAAAAGTGCTCACACCCCTCGGCCCCTTCTGCAGCTGCCTGGATGGGTGGAGGTCTCCCTCAGCAAGAGTGAGCACTGAGCACAAGGAACATGGATGCGACCGTGTGAAAGTAACACTGCTCTCTACACGTGTCCGGTTAGAGGGCTTTTAGCACCACAGGAGATGACAGACTTCCTGATGCTTACTCCCTAGTGAAGATCTGCTAGAGTGACTCACATAATTAACTGAGGCTGTGAGTGCTGAGCAGGGCTTTCTTTCTGTCCTCCTTTGCAGATCCAGAACCTATGATGATGGTTTTCGCTGGGGCTGAGACTTTGGTTCCAGAAGAAGACGTTCCCTCTCTGGCTTGGGGGAACTGCAGTGAACACTTGTTACAATCCAGCTTCTTCCGTTGTTCATCAGCTTCTCCCCATCCAATCACTCCATTCTCTTCTGGGATTGAAAAGGTCTGCATCATTTTCAACACTGTTAAAAAGGTGTTGAAATTTTAATATTTAATTAGCCTGAGAAATATCTGGCATCTGCACCCTCTGAGGTTTTATGCAAACATTGCACTCTCTCACAACCTCACTTCTATTCCTGTCAGCCCTAGGTCCCAGGACTTTCTGGGATTCCTGTACTATTTATTATGGTCACTTGCCTAGTGTTGCTCATTCTGGTGATGTTATTGCTGTAGCCAATGCTGTAACATGAATTTTTACATCTCCTTTCTGAAACTAACAGGTTTCATCTTGGCATTATTCTTTCTTTAGATGCCAGAAGATTGGAGATGGTGAATGTAGAACTGGAAGCAGGAGACCTGAGACTGTGCCTGAGACCCAGGAGGGGTACAGTAAGAGCAACCTCCTCAGAGGGTCAATGCTGGAGGCCAAGGAAGGAGGAAAGGGCAAAAGGATCAGGAGCAGGAAGTCTCCTCTCTGTGCCCTGACTCCTCTGCTGCACCATACCCCAGATCCCATGCTTTAATCTGCCCCTGCCCACCAGGCCAATCCTGCTTGAGGGAGATACATCATACTGGGGTATCTGTGACTTTATACTAGTCCCCAAACCATGTGAAATCCTTGCTTGACACCTTGCCTTGCAGGCCTTGCTGGCCAAGAACACTGCCCCTTCTGTCTTACCAGTACTTATTCCCAACCAGTCTGGAGACATCCACAGTTTACAGGTGAATTCACTGGGCAGCAGCATGACACTGCCATTTGGGAAAAGGGCAGCTCTCCAATTCTGTATCCCTAGTTGCTTGAGTATGCCCAATGCTAACAATGCAAAATGCCAGAAATAGGTTGGTTTTTATTGGAGTTTATTAGGGTTAACACTTAAAGTTCTGAAGCTGTGAAAATGTCCAAATCAAGGCATCATTAAAAATGCTGTCTTAACAAGGGTCAGCTGCTGCTGGACTCCTGCCAATGCAAAATGTTGGGCCTGCCTGTCTCTCTGCCTTCTCCTCCAAACTCACTTTCTTCCTGAGGTCAGCATTGGGCCATCAGACACAATTGCTCACACCTCTCCCTTCTCCTCTGGCCTGGATGTTTACAGCTTCAAGGTTCTCTATGACTCCAGCCTCTGGCCTCTCCTTCAGCCTCTTAGGTTATCTGTGTCTCTCAACAACTGTAGGAGATCCTGGAGCCCTCTCCCATAGTGCAAGGTAAACATGGCAGCACTCTTTCTCTGTGTGGTCCATGCATGTAGGAATTCAGCACAATGATTGAGGTACATCTGGGTGCCTGAAATCTAATCAGAGGCCCTTAACTAAACTAAAGCAATCCAACAAAAAGTGACCTATTTGAAATTTCCCTTATGTGAATCTAACCAAAATGTCATACATACAAAAGGCTTACACATTCTGCAACAGGTTTGTAAGAACATACATTTCTGGGTTCCACACAAGACACAAATGAGGGCATTAACCCAGGGTACAAGGATAAGGAGGGGTCTCCTAAGTATGAGAGAAATGGGAACTCATGATGCAGTGGTTATACTTTGGGTGGTGCCATCACTGAGCAAAATGGGGTGTTGACCACCATTGCACTGGTCCCTAGAATGGTCCCAAGAAGAACTCCATATACTGTGCTTTCTCAACAAAATCTTAGCTCCAAAATCAGGTGTGAAACTCAGAAAGGTGCCATTATTCCCATCCCCAGAGCCAGAGTGCACAGGTGAGTGGGGCAGGAAAGAGGCTTTAAAACTGAAAGCCCCTTATTTCTTCTCCAAAGGACTGAATACATTTACAGCAGAATGGAGAAATTCAATCCTAAGGGTGCTCTCAAAAGCAGTGGAGATCTTAGAAGGCCTGAGAATTAATTCATCTCAATCCTTCAGGAAAAAGTGAAATAAATACTTTTACAGATGAGTAAATAAATAAATTTTGCTAGCAGCAACTGAATTTAAAAGAAATGTAAAAGAATATTCTACAGGCTGAAAGAAAATAATCTCAGAAAGTTCAAGATTCAGGATGGATTGAAGAGCAATATCTGTTAATTAAATTCATATATCTAAATGACAATAGAATGGTTAAAGTAATAATGATATCTGTGGCCTAGGACATCAATAAAGTGTTAAAATACACCAAAAAAAATAAATATCATCAGATGGATAACTGGATATGTAACAGTTTGATATCATTATGAATTACAAAAACAGATAATGGATTATGCTTGTAAATTGGTCTGTTAATCTGGGCATGATTAATTTATGATAAGGGCATTGACTGGACCACAGGCCATAGTGGGTTGAGCCCTCCCCCTTGGTGGGTGGGGCCTCAAACATAAAAAGACATGACAAAGGACAGAGCTGGAGTAGTTTGTGATGTTGGAGTTCTGATGAGCAAGGACAATAGGCCCTGGGGAAAAGAAAAGCCATTCACCTGACAGTTCACAGCTGGCCTTGTGGAGAGAGGCAAAGCTTAGAGAGCTGCATAGTCTACAGTTGTTCTTGTGCAGGAAACAGAGGAGCTGATCCCAGAGAGAAATGCAGCCCTGGGAAGAGAGGAACCCAAGAAGCCTGAACCCTGGCAAATGTTGAGAGCTGTCCTTCTCCAAGATGGTGTAACAGGCTTTGGTGAAGGAAGAAACTTATGCTTTATGGCCTGGTAACTGTAAGCTTCTACCCCAAATAAATATCCTTTATAAAGACCAACAGATTTCTGGTATTTTGCACCAGCACACCTTTGGTTGACTAATACAGTATATAAAATGTTTTAAAATACATTATTTGGCAAGTCAATAACAAATCATAAATGCAGATTTGGAAAGGCAATCAAAAGCATTATAATTTCCTGGGTAAACTTTAAAGAATATTAACTAATGCATCTCATCGAAATAATTAGAAGAAAAAAAAATTCAACAAAAATAGTCAGTCCAAAACAAACTCCTCAGGATTTCCTGGGTTGCCATTTTGGCCTTTGTTCTAGGGCAACCTTATTCATGCCTCTTTTGAAGGTGCACCTTTTTTATTCTTCAGAAGCCTGAAGGTTCCAGAGTTGATTTATGGGGTGTTGTTTTGCACCCTCATAAATCGAGATCTGAATCCCTTCCACATTTCCTAGTTATGAAGTCACCAAACTGGATGTGATGCTCATTTGAACCAAGAAGAGCTATGAATGACAGATCAAATAAAAAGAAGATATTGTTGCACTTCCCAAATTGGACACTTAGATGATTGATAATGGATCCTTCCTCTTTTCAAATGAATGCATTCAATGCTGTAAATTCCCTCTAAGCACTGCCTTTTGCTGCACCCCAGAAACTATGAAGCATAGGACATTAAGAAGCATAAAGAACCACATAACAAAAGTCCTTGTGAGTAAAGCTTTATCCACTTCCACAGCAGTACAGACTTAAGATGAAGTCAGAGAATGTAAGAAAGTTGGGAAAATATTTTCTCTGACCACAACCATTGTTTCCTCTAAACAACATTTCTATGAATGTAACTTCAATTTGCAGGTATTTGCCTCATGCTTTCCTAAGCATGAGGGAATCTATGTAAGGAAAAAAGAATGAAGAGAATGAGTTTTGCCAGTCTGCCCCATATGGTAGTCCTCCCATTTAAGTGTAATGAGTGAGAAGTTTTCTTGGAAATTCAACCTCATGAGATCTCTGAGAATTAATCCTTCAGACTAACCACTTGGGATTTCATGAATTTGGGAAATCTAGAGTCACATCAAAGAAATATGCAGGAGTAAACCCTGTTTCCCAAGGAATATTGGAAATCCTTCAGCCAGGCATTAAATCTCATTGAGCATAAAATATTCATACATTAGTTAGTATTGTAATGAACATGGGAATGCTTCCATCTGAGACAAAACCTTATGGAATATGAGAAAATTCAAACTAGAGAAACCATATGAGTGTCCTGAATGTATTCTGCTCTTTACAGTCATTTTTTATTCCTCATTTTAAAAGAAATACAGGGGAACAAGCATAGAAATGTAATATGTGGGAAAGTTTTCAACCTGACAGAAAACCTCTTTATTCATCAGAAAATTCTTACTGAAGAGAAATCATATATATGTGGGAAAGCTTTAATTCAAGTGTCAAATCTCAGATTCAGGAGATTTCCTACTGCAAAGAAACCCTATGCATGTAAGGCATGAGAAAAAGCCTTTGGGTACAAATCAGATCTCACAGAACATGAATAAACTTATAGTGGACAGAAACAAAATGAATGTAAAGAAGGCAGAAAAGCCTTCAGCCAAAAGCAATAGTTCATTAAACATCAGAGCATTCATTCTGGAGAAAAACCCTATATATACAATGAATGTAGAAAAGACTTCAAGCAGAAGGAAAACCTCATTAACCATCTGAGAATACATACTTTTAACCTAATGCTATGCCAATGCTGTAGTTTCTTCACTTTTCAAATCTAAGCAAGATTTGTTTTTGTTTGCTGATATGTATGTGTTTTCACTTAAAATCATCTTCAAAACACTGGTTAAACCTAACACTCTGTGAATGCAGGTGGTAATTCAAGTTTGAAAGTTAAGTAAGATACTTATTTGTTTGGCTGCTATACAATTGCTTTCACCTACAATGTCAAAACCCTGCTTTTACTATGCCAATGCTGCAATTTCTTCACTTTGAAAATCTAAGTAAGTTTCTTTCTGTTGCTGCTATGCATGTGTTTTCACTTACAATCAACTTTAAAAACACTGTTTTTCCATAATGCTGGGTGAATGCAGTCGATACCTCAGTTTAGAAAACCAATAAAGAAACTTGTTTCATTGTCTGATTTGCACGTTTTCACTTAAAATCAACTTCAAGACACTCCTTTAACCTAACTCTCTGTGAATACAGGAGGTAGTTCAGGTTTGAAATGTAAGTAAGATACTCATTTGTTTGGCTGCTATTTACTTGCTTTCACTCACAATGTCAAACCCTGCTTTTACTATGCCAATGCTGCAGTTTCTTCTCTTTGGAAGTCTACATAAGCTTCTTTCTTTTGGTGCTATTCAGGTGTTTTCACTTACAATTAACTTCAAAACACTACTTTTCCCTAATGCTGGTGAATGCAGTCAATTTTTCAGTTTAGAAAACCAATAAAGAAACTTGTTTCATTGGCTACTTTGCACATGTTTTCAGTTAAAATCAGCCTCAAGACGCTGGTTTCACCTAACTCTCTGTGAATGCAGGTGGTACCCCAGGTTTGAAAGGTATGTAAAATACCTGTTTATTTGGCTGCTATGCACTTGATTTCACTCACAATGCCAACACATTGCCTTTTTCAAATGCCACACCAATGCAGTAGTTTCTTTACTTTACATATATAAATAAGATTTGTGTTTTATTTGCCCCTATGCATGTGTTTTCACTTACAATTATCTTCAAAACACTGGTTTTACCTCACATGCTGGAATGCAGGAGGTACTTCAGCTTTGAAATGTAAGTAAGATACTTGTTTGTTTGGCTGCTATGCACTTGCTTTCACTCACAATCAATGTAAAGCACTGCTTTCCCTAATGCTATGCCATAGTAATAGTTTATTCACTTTTCTAATCTAGGTAAGATTTGTGTTTTGTTTGCTGCTCTGCATGTGTTTTCACTTAAAACCATCTTCAAAATACTGGTTTTTCCTAACACTCTGTCAAAGCAGGAGTTAATTCAACTTGGAAAGTTAAGTAAGATTTTGTTGTTTGGCTGCTATAAACTTGCTTCACTCACAATGTCAAAACCCTGCTTTTACTATGCCAATGCTGCAGTTTCTTCAGTTTGGAAATCTAAATAAGTTTCTCCTGTTTGCTGCTATGCACATGTTTTCACTTACAATCAACTTGAAAATAGTGCTTTACCCTAACCCTGGGTGAATGCAGGCAGTTCTTCAGTTTAGAAAACCAATAAAAAAACTTGTTTCATTGGTGCTTTGCACCTGTTTTCACTTAAAATCAACTTTAAAACAGTGGTTTCACCTAACCCTCTGTGAATGCAGGAGATACTTCAACTTTGAAAAGTAAGTAAGATACTTGATTTTTGGCTGCTATGCACTTACTTTCACTCACAATGTAAAAACACTGCTTTTACCTAATGCTATGCCAATGCAGTAGTTTCTTCGCTTTTCAAATCTAAATAAGATTTCTGTTTTGTTTGTTGCTATGCATGTGTTTTCACTTATCCTCTTCAAAACACTGGTTTTACCTAACACTCTGTGAATGCAGAAGGTAATTAAAGTTAGAAATTTAAGTAAGATACTTGTATGTTTGGCTGATATACAATTGCTTTCACCAACAATGTCAAAACTATGCTTTAACTGTGCCAATGCTGCAGTTTCTTCACTTTGTAGATCTAAGTAAGTTTGTTTCTTTTCCTGCTATGCACGTGTTTTCACTGATTATCAACTTTAAAAAGACTGCTTTACCGTAACACCTGGTGAATGCAATCAATCTTCAGTTTAGAAAACCAATAAAGAAACTTGTTTCATTCTCTGTTTTACATGTGTTTTCACTTGAAATCAACTTCAAGACACTGGTTTCACCTAACTCTCTGTGAATGCAGGATGTACTTCAAGTTTTAAAATTAAGTAAGACACTTGTTTTTTTTTTTTTTTGGCTGCTATGCACTTGATTTCAGTCACTATGCCAACACACTGCTTTTTCCTAATGCCATGCCAATGCAGTAGTTTCTTTTTTAACAGATAAAAATAAGACTTGTGGTTTATTTGTTGCTATGCATGTGTTTTAACTTACAATTATCTTTAAAAACCCTGGTTTTACCTAACACACTGTGAATTCAGTAGGTACTTCAACTTTGAAACGTAAAGAAGATACTTTTTTGTTTGGCTGCTATGCACTTGCTTTCACTCACAATCAATGTAAAA
>JAKSZT010000496.1:17189-79297 GCA_026826555.1 Tolypeutes matacus
ATTCAACTTTGAAAGTTAAGTAAGATAAATGTTTGTTTGGCTGCTATACACTTGCTTTCACCCACAATGTGAAAACCCTGCTTTTACTATGCCAATGCTGCAGTTTGTTCACTTTGGAAATCTACATAAGTTTCTTTCTTTTGCTGATATGCATGTGTTTTCACTTACAATCAACTTCAAAACACTGCTTTTCCCTAATGCTGGGTGAAGGCAGTCCATTCTCTGGTTTAGAAAACCAGTAATGAAACTTGTTTCATTGGCTGCTTTGCATGTATTTTCAGTTAAAATCAACCTCATGATGCTGGTTTCACCTAACTCTCCGTGAATGTAGGAGGTACTTCAAGTTTGAAACGTAAGTAAGATACTCATTTGTTTGGCTGCTATACACTTGCTTTCACTCACTGTGTCAATACACTGCTTTTTCCTAATGCAACACCAATGCAGTACTTTATTTACTTAACAAATATCAATAAGATTTGTGTTTTGTTTGCTGCTATGCATGTGTTTTCACTTACAATTATCTTCAAAACATTGTTTTTACCTAACATGCTGTGAATGCAGGAGGTACTTCAACTTTGAAACGTAAGTAAGATACTTGTTTGTTTGGCTTCTGTGCACTTGCTTTCACTCACAATCAATGTAGAAACACTGCTTTTACCTAATGCTATGCCAATGCAGTAGTTTATTCATTTTTAAAATCTAAGTAACATTTGTGTTTTGTTTGCTGCTATGTATGTGTTTTCACTTAAAATCATAATCAAAACACTGGTTTTACCTAACATTCTGTGAAGGCATGAGGTAATTAAAGTTTGAAATGTAAGTAAGATACTTGTTTGTTTGGCTGCTATACAATTGCTTTCACCAACAATGTAAAAACCTTGCTTTTACTATGCCACTTCAGCAGATTCTTCACTTTGGAAATCAAAGTCAGTTTCTTCCATTTGCTGCTGTGCATGTGTTTTCACTTACAATCAACTTAAAAAACACTACTTTTCCCTAATACTGGGTGAATGCAGTCCATCCTTCAGTTTAGAAAACCAATAATGAAACATGTTTCATTGGCTGCTTTGCACTTTGTTTTCACATAAAATCAACTTCAAGACACTGGTTTCACCTAACTCTCTGGAATGCGGGAGGTACTTCAAGTTTGAAACGTTAAGTAAAATACTTGTTTGTTTCACTGCTATGCACTTGCTTTCACTCATTTTGCCAACACACTGCTTTTCCTAATGCTATGCCAATGCAGTAGTTTCTTTACTCTACAAATATAAATAAGATTTCTGTTTTATTTGCTGCTATGCATATGTTTTCACTTACAATTATCTTCAAAACACTGGTTTTCCCTGAAAGCTGTGAATTCAGGAGGTACTTCAACTTTGAAGTTTCAGTAAGATACTTGTTTGTTTGGCTGCTATGCACTTGCTTTCACTCATAGTCTGCAAAAACACTGCTTTTACCTTATGCTATGCAAATGCAATAGTTTCTTCACTTTTCAAATCTCAGTAAGATTTGTGTTTTCTTTCTCTAGGCATGTGTTTTCCCTTAAAATCATCTTCAAAACACTGGTTTTACCTAACACTCTGTGAATGCAGGAGGTAGTTCCCGTTTGAAAGGTAAGTAAGATACATGTTTGTTTGGCTGCTATGCACTTGCTTTCACTCACTATGCCTACACATTCCTTTTTCCTAATGCTCTGCCAATGCAGTAGTTTCTTTACCTTACAAATATAAATGATTTGTGTTTTATTTGTTACTATGCATGTGTTTTCACTTATGGTTATCTTCAAAACACTGGTTTTACCTAACTCTCTGTGAAAGCAGGAGGTACTTTATCTATGAAACGTTAGTAAGATACTTGTATGGGTAGCTGCTATGCACTTGCTTTCACTCACAATCAATGTAAAAACACTGCTTTTACTTAATGCTATGACAATGCAGTAGTTACTTCAGTTTTGAAATGTAAGTTTCATGTTTTGTTTGCTAAGATGCATGTAGTTTCACTTAAAATCATCTTCAAAACACTGGTTTTAACTAACATTCTGAGAATGCAAGAGGTAATTCAAGTTTGAAAGTTAAGTTACATACTTGTTTGTTTGGCTGCTATACCCTTGATTTCACCCACAATGTCAAAAACCCTGCTTATATATGCCAATACTGCAGTTTCTTCAATTTGGAAATTGAAGTGAGTTTCTTTCTTTTGAGCTATGCATGTGTTTTCATTTACAATCAACTTAGAAAACACTGTTTTTCCCTAACACTGGGTGAATGCTGTCAATTCTTCGCTTTAGAAAACCAATAAAGAAACATTTTGCATTGGCTGCTTTGCACATGTTTTCACTTAAAATCAACTTCAAGACACCAGTTTCACCTAAGTCTCTGTGAAAGCAGGAGATACTTCAAGTTTGAAAGGTATGTAACATCCTTGTTTGATTGGCTGCTATACAATTGTTTTCACCCACAATGTCAAAACCCTGCTTTTACTATGCCAATGTTGCACTTTCTTCACTTTGAAAATCTAAGTAAGTTTCTTTCTTTTGCTGCTATGCACGTGTTTGCACTTACAATCAAATTAAAAAACACTGCTTTTCCCTAATGCTGGGTGAATGCAGTCCATCCTTCAGTTTAGAAAACCAATAAAGAAACATGTTTCATTTGCTGCTTTACACTTGATTTCACTTAAAATCAACTTCAAGACACTGGTTTCACCCAACTGTGAATGCAGGAGGTACTTCAGTTTGAAAGGTTACGTAAAATACGTGTTTGTTTGGCTGCTATGCACTTGCTTTCACTCACTATGTCAACACACTGCTTTTCCTTATGCTATGCCAATGCAGTAGTTTCTTTACTTTACAAATATAAATAAGATTTCTGTTTTATTTGCTGCTATGCATGTGTTTTCACTTACAATTATCTTCAAAACACTGGTTTTACCTAACAAGCTGTGAATGCAGGAGGTACTTCAACTTTGAAATGTAAGATACTTGTTTGTTTGGATTTGTGCACTTGCTTTCACTCATAATCAATGTAAAAACGCTGCCTTTACCTAAATTTATGCCAATGCAGTAGTGTCTTCACGTTTCAAACCTAAGTAAGATTTGTGTTTTGTTTGCTGATATGCATGTGTTTTTACTTAAAATTGTCTTCAAAACACTGGTTTTACCTAAAACTCTGTGAATGTAGGAGGTAATTCAAGTTTGAAAGTTAAGTAACATACTTATTAGGCTGCTACACACTTGCTTTCACCCACAATGTCAAAACCTTGCTTTACTATGCCAATGATGCACTTTCTTCACTTTGGAAATCTAAGTAAATTTCTTTTTTTGCTGCAATGCACGTGTTTGCACTTACAATCAACTTATAAAACATTGCTTTTCCCTAATGCTGGGTAAATGCTGTCAATTCTTCAGTTTAGAAAACCAATAAAGAAACTTGTTTCATTGGCTGCTTTGCCCATGTTTTCACTTAAAATCAACTTCAAGAGACTGGTTTCACTTAACTCTCTGTGAATGCAGGAGGTAGTTCACGTTTGAAAGGTAAGTAAGATACATGTTTGTTTGGCTGCTATGCATTTGCTTTCACTCACTATGCTACCCACTCCTTTTTCCTATGCTCTGCCAATGCAGTAGTTTCTTTACCTTACAAATACAAATGATTTGTGTTTTATTTGTTACTATGCATGTGTTTTCACTTATGATTATCTTCAAAACACTGGTTTTACCTAAATCACTGTGAATGCAGGAGGTACTTCATCTTTGTATCATAAGTGAGATGCTTGTTTGTTTGGCTGCCATGCACTTGCTTTCACTCACAATCAATGTAAAAACACTGCTTTTACCTAAATCTATGTTAATGCATTAGTTTCTTCACTTTTCAAATATAAGTAAGATTTGTGTTTTCTTTGCTGCTATGCATGTGTTTTCCCTTACAATTATCTTCAATACACTGCTTTTACCTAACCCGCTGTGAATTCAGGAGGTGCTTCAACTTTGAAATGTAAGATACTTGTTTGGCAGCTACCCACTTGCTTTCACACATAATCAGTGTAAAAACAATGCTTTCATCTGAATCTATGCCAATGTAGTAGTTTCTTCACTTTTCAAACCTAAGTAAGATTTGTGTTTTGTTTGCTGCTATGCATATGTTTTCACTTAAAATTATCTTCAAAACTCTAGTTTTCCCTAACAGTCAGTGAATGTAGGAGGTAATTCAAGTTTGAAAGATAAGTAAGATTTTTGTTTTTTTGGCTGCTATACAATTGTTTCACCCACAATGTTAAAACCCTGGTTTTACTAAGCCAATGCTGCACTTTCTTCACTTTGGAAATATATGTAAGTTTCTTTCTTTTGCTGCTATGCACGTGTTTTCTCTTACACTCAACTTAAAAAACACTGCTTTTCCCTAACGCTGTGTGAATGGAGTCATTTCTTCAGGTTAGGAAACCAATGAAGAAACTTGTTTCATTGACTGCTTTGCACGGGTTTTCACATAAAATCAACTTTAATACATGGTTTTACCTAACTCTGTGAAAGCAGGAGGTACTTCATCTATGAAACGTTAGTAAGATACTTGTATGGGTAGCTGCTATGCACTTGCTTTCACTCACAATCAATGTAAAAACACTGCTTTTACCTAATGCTATGCCAATGCAGGGTTTTCTTCACTTTTCAAATCTGGGTAAGATTTGTGTATTGTTTCCTAGGATGCATGTGTTTTCACTTAAAATGATCTTCAAAACACTGGTTTTACCTAATACTCTGTGAATGCAGGAGGTAATTCAAGTTTGAATGTTAAGTAACATACTTGTTTGTTTGGCTGCTATACATTTGCTTTCACCCACAATTTCAAAAACCCTGCTTTTACTATGCCAATGCTGCAGTTTCTTCACTTTGGAATTCTACATATGTTTCTTTCTTTTGAGCAATGCACGTGTTTTCATTTACAATCAACTTAAAAAACACTGCTTTTTCCTAATGCTGGGTAAATGCTGTCAATTCTTCAGTTTAGAAAACCAATAAAGAAACTTGTTTCATTGTCTGCTTTGCCCGTGTTTTCACTTAAAATCAACTTCAAGATACTGGTTTCTCCTAACATTCTGTGAATACAGGAGGTACTTCCAGATTGAAAGGTAAGTAAGATACATGTTTTTATGGCTGCTATGCACTTGCTTTCACTCACTATGCCAACCTACTGCTTTTTCCTAATGCTACACCAATGCAGTAGTTTCTTTAGTTTACAAAGATAAATAAGATTTGTGTTTTATTTGCTACTATGCAATAGTTTTCACTTACAATTATCTTCAAAACACTGGTTTTACCTAACATGCTGTGAATGGAGGAGGTACTTCAACTTTGAAATGTAAGATACTTGTTTGTTTGGATTTGTGCACTTGCTTTCACACATAATCAATGTAAAAACACTGCCTTGACTTAAATTTATGCCAATGGAGTAGTTTCTTCACGTTTCAAACCTAAGTAAAGTTTGTGTTTTGTTCGCTGATATGCATGTGTTTTTTACATAAAATTGTCTTCAAAACACTGGTTTTACCTAAAACTCTGTGAATGTAGGAGGTAATTTAAGTTTGAAAGTTAAGTAACATACTTGTTTGACTGCTATACACTTGCTTTCACCCACAATGTCATAACCCTGCTTTACTATGCCAATGATGCACTTTCTTCACATCTAAGTAAGTTTCTTTTTTTTGCTACAATGCACGTGTTTGCACTTATAATCAAATTAAAAAACACTGCTTTTCCCTTATGCTGGGTGAATTTGGTCAAATTCATCAGGTCAGAAAACCAATATTCATTGGCTGCTCTGCCTATGTTTTCACTTAAAATCAACTTCAAGACACTGGTTTCACCTAACTCTCTGTGAATGCAGGAGGTACATCAAATTTGAAAGGTAATTAATATATGTGTCTGTTTGGGTGCTATGCACTTGCTTTCACTCACTATGCCAACACACTGCTTTTTCCTAATGCTACGCCAATGCAGTAGTTTCTTTACTTTACAAATATAAATAAGATTTGTGTTTTCTTTGTTGCTGTGCATGTGTTTTCACTTACAATTGTCTTCAAAACACTGGTTTTATCTAACACTCTGTAAATGCAGGAGGTATTTCATCTTTGAAACATAAGTAAGATACTTGTTTATTTGGCTGCTATGCACTTGTTTTCACTCATAATCAATGTAAAAACATTGCTTTTACCTAAATCTTTGCCAATGGAGTAGTTTCTTCACTTTTCAAACCTAAGTAACGTTTGTGTTTTGTTTGCTGCTGTGCATGTGTTTTCACTTAAAATAATCTTCAAAACACTGGTTTTACCTAACACTATGGGAATGCAGGAGGTAATTCAAGTTAGAAAGTTAAGAATGATACTTGTTTGTTTGGCTGCTACACACTTGCTTTCACCCGCAATGTCAAAACCCTACTTTTACTATGCCAATGCTGCACTGTCTTCACTTTGGAAAAGTAAGTTTCTTTCTTTTGCTGCTATGCACGAGTTCTCACATACAATCAACTTCAGAACACTGCTTTCCCCTAATGCTGGCTGAATCCAGTCAATTCTTCAGGTTAGAAAACCAATAAAGAGACGTGTTTCATTGGCTGCTTTGCACATGATTTCACTTAAAATCAACTTCAAGACACTGGTTCCATCTAACTCTCTGTGAATGCAGGAGTGCTTCAACTTTGAAATGTAAGTAAGATACTTGTGTGGTTAGCTGCTATGCACTTGCTTTCTCTCATAACCAACCTAAAAACACTGCCTTTACTTAATGCTATGCCAATGCAGTAGTATCTTCTCTTTTCAAATCTATGTACGATTTGTGTTTTCTTTGCTGCAATGTATGTGTTTTCACTTACAATTATCTTCAAAACACTCCTTTTACCTAACAAGCTGTGAATGCAGGAGGTACTTCAACTTTGAAATGTAAGTAATATACTTGTATGTGTACCTGCTATACACTTGCTTTCACTCCCAATCAATGTAAAAACACTGTTTTTACTTAATGCTATGCCAATGCAGTAGTCCCTTCACATTTCGAATGTGAGTAAGATTTGTGTTTTCTTTGCTAAGGTGCATGTGTTTTCAATTAAAATCATCTTCAAAACACTGTTTTTACCTAATACTCTGTGAATGCAGGAGGTAATTCAAGTTTGAAAGGTAGATAAGATAAGTTTTTGTTTGGCTGCTATGCACTTGCTTTCACTCACTATGGCAACACACTGCTTTTGCCTAATGCTACGCCAATGCAGTAGTTTCTTTACTTTGTAAATATAAATAGGGTTTGTGTTTTCTTTGCTACTATGCATGTGCTTTCACATATGATTGTCTTCAAAACACTGGTTTTACCTAACACGCTGTGAATGCAGAAGGTACTTCATCTTTGAAATATAAGGTACTTGTGTGTTTGGCTGCTGTGCACTTGCTTTCACTCATAATCAATGTAAAAACACTGCTTTTACCTAAATCTATGCCAATGTAGTAGTTTGTTACTTTTCAAACCTAAGTAAGGTTTGTGTTTTGTTTTTCTCTATGCATGTGTTTTCACTTAAAATAATCTTCAAAACAGTGGTTTACCCTAATACTCTGTGAATGCAGGAGGCAATTCAAGTTTGAACCTTAAGCAAGGTAATTGTTTGTTTGGCTGCTGTACAATTGCTTTCACCCACAATGTCAAAACCCTGCTTTTACTATGCCAATGCTGCACTTTCTTCACTTTGGAAATCTAAGTAAGATTCTTTCTTTTGCTGCTATGCATGTGTTTGCACTTACAATCGACTTGAAAAACACAGCTTTTTTCTAATGCTGGGTGATTGCAGTCAATTCTTCAGTTAGAAAACTGATAAAGAAATATGTTTCATTGGCAGCCTGGTAGGTGTTTTCACTTCAAATAAACTTCAAGACACTAGTTCCATGTAACTCTCTGTGAATGCAGGAGGTACTTCAAATTTTAAAGGTAAGTAAGATACTTGTTTGTTTGGCTTCTATGCCCTTGCTTTCACTCACTGGGCCTATACACTGCTTTTCCTACTGCTACAACAATGCAGTAGTTTCTTTACTTTACAAATATAAATATGATTTGTGTTTTATTTGTTGCGATGCATATGTTTTCACTTACAATATCTTCAAAACATTGGTTTTTCCTAACACTCTGTGAATATAGGAGGTAATTCAAGTTTGAAAGTTTAGTAGCATACTTGTTTGTTTGGCTGCTATACAATTGCTTTCACCCACAATGTCAAAACCCTGCTTTTACTATGCCAATGCTAAAGTTTCTCCACTTTGGAAATCTACATACGTTTCTTTCTCTTGATCAATGCACGTGTTTTCACTTATAATCAACTTAAAAAACACTGCTTTTCCCTAACACTGGGAAAATGCAGTCAATTCTTCAGTTTAGAAAACCAATAAAGAAACTTGTTTCATTGGCTGCTTTGCCCGTGTTTTCATTTAAAATCAATTTCAAGGCACTGGTTTCACCTAACTCTCTGGGAATGCAGGAGGTAATTTAAGTGTGAAAGGTAAGTAAGATATGTGTTTGTTTGGCTGATATGCATTTGCTTTCACTCACTATGCCAACACCCTGCTTTTTGCTAATGCTATGCCAATGCAGTAGTTTCTTTACTTTACAAATATAAATAAGATTTGTGTTTTATTTGCAACTATGCATGTGCTTTCACTTATGATTATCTTCAAAACACAGGTTTTACTGAACACACTGTGAATGCAGGAGGTACTTCAACTTTGAAATGTAAGATACTTGTTTGTTTGGCTGCTATGCACTTGCTTTCACTCATAATCAATGTAAAAACAGCTTTTTCCCTAAATCTATGCCAGTGCAGTAGTTTCTTACTTTTCAAACCTAAGTAAGATTTGTGTTTTGTTTGCCTCTATGCATGTGTTTTCACTTAAAATAATCTTCAAAACACTGGTTTACCTAACACTCGGTGAATGCAGGAGGTAATTCAAGTTTGAACATTAAGTAAGATACTTCTTTGTTTGGCTGCTATACAATTGCTTTCACCCACAATGTCAAAACCCTGCTTTTACTATGCCAATGCTGCACTTTCTTCACTTTGGAAATCTAAGTAAGTTTCTTTCTCTTGCTGCTATGCACTTGTTTGCACTTACAATCAACTTGAAAAACACAGCTTTTCCCTAATTCTTGGTGAATGCAGTCAATTCTTCAGTTTAGAAAACCAATAAAGAAACTTGTTTCCTTGGCTGCTTTGCACGTATTTTCACATAAATTCAACATCTAGAGACTGGTTTCATCTAACTCTCTGTGAATATAGGAGGTAATTCAAGTTTGAAAGGTAAGTAAGATACTTGTTTGTTTGGCTTCTAAGCACTTGCTTTCACTAACAATCAATGTAAAAACACTGCTTTTAGTTAAATATATGGCAATGCACTAGTTTCTTCACTTTTCAAATCTATGTATGATTTGTGTTTTCTTTGCTGCTATGCATGTGTTTTCACTTACAATTATCTTCAAAACACTGCTTTTACCTAACACAATGTGATTGCAGGAGGTACTTCATCTTTGAAATGTAAGTGAGACACTTGTGTTGTTAGTTGCTATACGCTTGCTTTCACTCATAATCAATGTAAAAACACTGCTTTTACTTAATGCCATGCCAATGCAGTAGTTCCTTCACTTTTCAAATGTGAGTAAGATTCGTGTTTTGTTTGCTAAGATGCATGTGTTTTCACTTAAAATCATCTTCAAAACACTGGTTTTACCTAACACTCTGTGAATGCAGGAGGTAATTCAAGTTTGAACCTTAAGCAAGATAATTGTTTGTTTGGCTGCTGTACAATTGCTTTCACCAACAATGTCAAAACCCTGCTTTTACTATGCCAATGCTGCATTTTCTTCACTTTGGAAATCTAAGTAAGTTTCTTTCTTCTGATGATATACACTTATTTCCACTTTCAATCAACTTAAAAAACACTGCTTTTCTCTAATGCTGGGTGAATGCAGTCAATTCTTCAGTTTAGAAAACTGATAAAGAAATATGTTTCTTTGGCAGTTTGGCAGGTGTTTTCACTTTAAATCAGCTTCAAGACACTGGTTCCATCTAAGTCTCTGTGAATGCAGGAGGTACTTCAAGTTTTAAAAGTAAGTAAATATTTGTTTGTTTGGCTTCTATGCACTTGCTTTCACTCGCTATGCCTACACACTGATTTTCCTAATGCTACACCAATGCAGTAGGTTCTTTACTTTACAAATATAAATATGATTTGTGTTTTATTTGTTGCTATGCATGTGTTTTCTCTTACAATTAACTTCAAAACACTGGTTTTACCTAACACTCTGTGAATGCAGGAGGTAATTCAAGTTTGAACCTTAAGCAAGATAATTGTTTGTTTGGCTGCTGTACAATTGCTTTCACCCACAATGTCAAAACCTGATTTTACTATGCCAATGCTGCAGTTTCTTCACTTTGGAAATCTAGGTAAATTTCTTTCTTTTGAACTATGCACCTGTTTTCACTTACAATCAAATTAAAAACCATTGCTTTTCCCTAACACTGGGTGAATGCAGTCAATTCTTCAGTTTAGAAATCCAATAAAGAAACTTGTTTCATTGGCTGCTTTGCACGTGTTTTCACATAAAATCAACAACAAGACACTGGTTTCACCTAACTCTCTGTGAATGCAGGAGATACTTCAAGTTTGAAAGCTATGCAATATACTTGTTTGTTTGGCTGCTATGTACTTCCTTTCACTAACAATCAATATAAAAACACTGCTTTGACCTAAATATGTGGCAATGCAACAGTTTCTTCACTTTTCAAATCTAAATAAGATTTGTGTTTTCTTTGCTGCTATGCATGTGTTTTCACTTACAATTATCTTCAAATCACTCATTTTACCTAACATGCTGTGAATGCAGGAGGTACTTCAACTTTGAAATGTAAGATACTTGTTTGTTTGGATTTGTGCACTTGCTTTCACTCACAATCAACATTAAAACACTGATTTTACTTAATGATGTACCAATGCAGTAGCTCTTCACTTTTTCATGTGAGTAAGATTTGTGTTTTGTTTGCTAGTATGCATATGTTTTCAATTAAAATCATCTTCAAAACTCTGGTTTTACCTAAAACTCTGTGACTGCAGGAGGTAATTCAAGTTTGAAGTTAGTAAGGTAAATGTTTGTCTAGCTGCTATACACTTTCTTTCACCCACAATGTCAAAGCCGTGCTTTTATTATGCCAATGCTGCACTTTCTTCACTTTGGAAATCTAAGTAAGTTTCTTTCTTTTGCTGCTATGCACTTGTCTTCACTTACAATCAACTTTAAAAACCTGCTTTTCCCTAATGCTGGGTGAATGCAGTCAATTTTTCAGTTTAGAAAACCAATAAACTTGTTTCATTGGCAGTCTTGCCCATGTTATCACTTAAAATCAAGTTCAAGACACTGGTTTCACCTAAGATTCTGTGAATGCAGTAGCTCCTTCAAGTTTGAAAGGTAAATAAGACATGTGTTTTTTGGCTACTATGTACTTGCTTTCACTCACTATGTGAACACACTACTTTTACCTAACGCTATGCCAATGCAGTAGTTTCTTTACTTTAAAAATATAAAAAAGATTTGTGTTTTATTTGCTGCTATGGATGTGTTTTCAATTAAAATCATCTTCAAAACACTGGTTTTACCTAACACTCTGTGAATGCAGGCGGTATTTCAAGTTTGAACGTTAAGTAAGATACTTGTTTGTTTGGCTGCTCTATACTTGCTTTTACCCACAATGTGAAAACCTTGCTTATATTGTGCCAAGGCTGCACTTTCTTCACTTTCAAAATCTAAGTAAGTTTCTTTCTTTAGCTGCTATGCATGTGTTTTCACTTACAATCAACTTGAAAAACACTGATTTTCCCTAATGCTGGGTGAATGCAGTCAATTCTTCAGTTTAGAAAACCAATAAAGAAATTTGTTTCATTGGCTGCTTTGCAGGTGTTTTCACATAAAATCAACCTCAAGTCCTTGGTTTCACCTAACTCTCTGTGAATGTAGGAGGTGATTCAAGTTTGAAAGGTAAGTAAGATACCTGTTTATTTGGCTGCTATGCACTTGCTTTCACTCACTATGCCAACACACTGCTTTTTCCTAATGCTACACCAATGCAGTAGTTTCTTTACTTTGCAAATATAAATAAGAGTTGTGTTTTCTTTACTGCTATGCATATGTTTTCAATTACAATTATCTTCAAAACACTGCTTTTACATAACATGCTGTGAATGCTGGAGGAACTTCAACTTTGATACAAAAGTAAGATACCTGTTTCTTTGTCTGCTATGCACTTGCTTTCACTCACAATGTAAAAACACTGCTTCTACCTAATGCTATGCCAATGCAGTAGTTTCTTCACTTTTCCAATCTAAGTAAGTTTTGTGTTTCATTTGCTGCTATGCATGTTCTTTCACTTAAACTCATCTTGTAAACACTGGCTTTACCTCACATAGTGTGAATACAGGAGGTGATTCAATTGTGAAAGTAAAATAAGACTGTTGTTTGTTTGTCTGCTATACACTTCTGTTCACTCACAATGTCAAAAACCTGCTTTTAGTATGCCAATGCTGCAGTTTTTTCACTTTGGAACTCTAAGTAACTCCAATTTTCCTTATTATTTTAAATCAGAAATGAACCCTTCATAATTATATGATATACTTATAAACTCAAGTATTTTAAGAAGTTAGAAATTTTATTTACGTTTTTAAGATGTACTCCAATATTTTTCTCATATGTGATAGGATGTGGGATGGATGAAATTAGAGAATTCCTGCATTTATAAACAGAAATGTGTACCCAAAAGTATCTGCCAATGCAGATAATTCTGAGGAAGGAGAAGTGGGATTGAGGCTAGAGAAGGAATTTTGCTGTTTGCCATAAGAGATATAAATTATTTTTATATTCTTTGCACAGATAATTTGGTTATAATTTAAAGAAAATAATGAAAATAGTACACAATGAAATCATACAAAGTGGTTGATTGAAGATATCAATTTCTATTGGCAACATTACTGGGGGGGCACTTCTCCTAAACCTTTGCAATTACAGTCACCCATAAAGGAAAAGTCTCACTCCCCTCAGCCCCCTTCCCAGGTGCCTTGACAGGTGGAGGCCTCCCTCAGCAAGAGTGTGCATGGAGCATGAGGAGCATGGGTGCAACGGTGTGAAGGCCACACTGCTCTCTACATGTGTCCAGTTAGAGGGCTGTTAGCACCACAGGAGAAGATGAACTTTCTGCTGATTACTCCCCAATTAAGATGGGCTAGAGTGACTCACATCACTAACTGAGGCTGTGAGTGCTGAGAAGGATTTTCTCCTTGTCCTCCTTTGTGGATACAGAACTTATGATGATGGTTTTCATTGGGGCCCTGAGAGTTAGTTCCCAAACAGGACAATCCCTCTCTGACTTTGGGGAACTGCAGTGAACATGTGTTATTTTCCAGCTTCTTCAGGTGTTCATCAACTTCTTCCCATTCCAACTCCTCTGTTCTCTTCTGGGATTGAAGATTTTAGCATCATTTTCAACTCTGTTAAAAATGAATTGAAAATTTAATATTTAATTAATCTGAGAAATATCTGACATCTGCACCCTTAGGTTTTCTGCAAACATTGCACTCTCTCATAACCTCATTTCTATTCTTGTCAGCCCTAGGTCCCATGACTTTCTAGGCTTCCCATACTATTTATTAGGGTCACTGGCCTAGTGTTGTTCATTGTCATGATGTTATTGCAGTAGCGAATTCTGTAATGTGAATTTTGACATTTCCTTATTGACACCAACAGGTTTCATCTTGACATTGCTCTTTCTTTAGCTGCCCCAAGATTGGAATAGGTGAATGTAGAACTGGAAGCAGGAGACCTGAGTCTGTGCCTGAGAACCAGGAAGGGTACAGTAAGAGCAGCCTCCTCAGAGGGTCAATGCTGGAGTCCAAGGGAAGGAGGAAGTGCAAAAGGAACAGGAGCAGGAAGTCTCCTCTCTGTGCTGTGACTGCTCTGCTGCACCAGACCCCAGGTCCCATGCTTTTATCTGCTCCTGCTCACCTGGCCAACCCGTGCCTGAGGCAAGTATATCATACTGGGGCATCTGTGACTCTATACTTATCCCCAAACCATGAGACCCCCTGCCTATCTGTCTTGCTGGCCATGCTGGCCAAGAGCACTTCCCTCTCCGTCTTACTAGTACTCATTCCCACCTAGTCTGGAGACACCCACTGTTTACAGGTGAATTTACTAGGCAGCACCATCACACTGCCACTTGGGAACAGGGCAGCTCTCCAACCCTGTGTCACTAGCTGTTTGAGTTTGCCAAGCACTGCCAATACAAAATATCAGAAATAGGTAGGCTTTCACTGGAATTTATTAGCGTTAAAGCTTACAGTTCTGAGGCTGTGAAAATGTCTAAATCAAGGCATCATCAAAAATGCTATCTTAACAAGGGTCAGTTGCTGCTGGATGCCTGCCAAGGCAAAATGTTGGGCCTGCATTTCTCTCTCTGCCTTCTCATCCAAAGTCACTTTCTCTCTGAGCTCAGCTGTGGGCCATCAGACACAATCGCTCACACCTCTCCCTTCTCCTCTGGCCTGGATGTCACCAGCTTCAAGCTGCTCCATGACTCCAGCCTCTGACCTCTCCCTCAGCATCTCAGGGTTTCTGTGTCTCTCCACATCTGTAGGAGATCCTGGAGCCCTCTCCCACATGGCAGGTTAAACATGACAGCACCCTTTCTCTGTGTGTTCCATATATGTAGGACTTCAGCACAATGACTGGGGTCCATCCTGGTGCCTGAAATCTAATCCAAGCCCTTAACTAAACTAAAGAAATCTAAGAAAAAGTGAAGTAATCAGCGGTTATCTGAATCTAAGCAAAATGTCTTATATACAAAAGGCTTACACACACAACGAGTTAGTAAGAACATACTTTTCTAGAGTCCACACAAGACTCAAATGAGGGCACTAACCCAGGGTACAGGGATCAGGAGGGGTCTCCTAATTCTGGGAGTAATGGGAACTCATGAAGCAGTGGCTGTAAGTTGGGTGTGGCCATAATTGTACAAAATGGTGTGCTGACCACAATTGCACAGGTCCCTAGAATGGTCCCAAGAAGAACTCAATATATGGTACTTTCTCCACCAAATTTAGCTCAAAAATCAGGTGTGTAATTCAGAGAAGTGTTCCATTATTCCCATCCCCAGAGCCATACCCAAAGATTTGCCTGGGATTGGGGGTCAGGAAGCAGTCTGTAAAACTGAAAGCACCTAATTTTTTCTCCAAAGAACTGATTACATTTACAACAGAATGGAGAAATTCAACCCTAAGGGTGCCCTCAAAAGCTGTGGAGGTCGTTGAGGGCCTGAGATTTAATTCATCTCAATCCTTCAGGAAGAAGTGAAATAAATACTTTTACAGATGAGTAAAAACTAATAAAGTTTGCTAGCAGCAACTCACTTTAAAAGAAATGTAAAAGAATATTCTTCAGGCAGAAAGAAAATAATCTCAGAAGTTTCAAGATTCAGCATGGATTGAATAACAATATCTGTTAAATAAATTCATATATCTAAATGGCTATTGAATGGATAAAGTCATACTGATATCTGTGGCCTAGGATATCAATAAAGTGTTAAAATACACCATAAAATAATATATAGCATAAGATGGGTAAATTGATATGTAGAAGTTTGATATCATTATGAATTCCAAAAATGGATATTGAATTATGCTTGTAAACTGGTCTGTTAATCTGGGCATGATTAACTTATGATAAGGGCATTGACGTGGCCACAGTTGGTAGTGCATTGAGCCCTGCCCCTTGGTGGTTGGGGTCTCAAACATAAAATGACTTGGCAAAGGACAGAGCTGGAGTAGTTTTTGATATTGGAGTTCTGAGGAGCATGGGCAGAAGGCCCTAGGAAAAAGAGACAAGCCATTCACCTGACTGTTCACAGATGGCCCTGTGGAGAGTGGCAAAGCTGAGAGAGCCTCATGGTCTACAGCTGACCTTGTGGAGGAAATGGTGGAGCTGAGCCCAGAGAGAAATGCAGCCCTGGAAAGAGAGGAACCAAAGAAGCCTGACCCAGGCAAATAACAGCAGCTGCCTTGCTCCAAGACTGGCTAACAGACTTTGGTGAAGGAAGAAACTTATGCTTAATGGTCTGGTAACTGTAAGCTTCTACCCCAAATAAATACCCTTTATAAAGACTGACAGATTTCTGGTATTTTGCATCAGCATCCTTATTATAGGATATAACCAGCATCCCTATTATAGGATATAAAGTGTTCTAAAATACATTATTTGGGAAGCGGCTGTGGCTCAATCAGTAGGGCTCTCGTTTACCATATGGGAGGCCCCGGGTTCGGTTCCCGGGGCCTCTTGGTGAGGGCAAGCCCACCCGCACGGCGTGGTTGGCTGACCCAGTGAGCACAAGCAGCAAGGGGGGGGGGATAAATGAATAAATAAATAAAATCTTAAAAAAAAATAAAATAAAATATATTATTTGACATGTCAATAACAAATAATAAGTGCAGATTTGGAAAGGTAAGCAAAAGTGTTATAATTTCCCAGGTAAACTTTAAAGAATATTAAACAGTGCATCTCATCCAAATAAATAGGAGGAAAAAATTGAACAAAAATATTCAGTACAAAGTAAAGTGTTCAAAATTTCCTGGGTTGCCATTTTGGCCTGGGTTCTGGGGCCACCTTACATGTGCATCTTTGGAAGTTGCACTTTTCTTATACTTCAGAAGACTGAAAGTTCCAGGTTTGCTTTATGGGGTGCTGTTTTGTCCCCATCATAAATCAAGTGCTGTATAACTTCCCCATTTCCTAGTTATGAAGTCACAAAACTGGATGTGATGCTCATCTGAAGCAAGAAGAGATATGAATGATAGAACAAATAAAAAGGAGATATTGTTGCACTTCCCAAATTGGACCCTTACATGGTTGATATTGAATCATTCCTCTTTTCTAATGAATGCATTCAATGCTATAAATCTCCCTCTAAGCACAGCTTTTGCTGCACCCCACAAACTATGAAGAAACATAGTACATTAAGAAGCAGAAAGAACCACATAACAGAAGGCTTGGGAGTGAAGCTGTATCCACTTCCACAACAGTACAGACTGAAGATGAAGGCAGGGAACGTAAGAAAGTTGGGAAAATATGTTCTCTGACTGCAAGTATCATTTCCTCAAAATAACACTTCTATGAATGTAATTTCACTTTGAAGGAATTTGCCTCATGCTTCCCTAAGCATGAGGGAATCTATGTAAGGAAAAAAGAAAAGAAGATAATGAGTTTTGCCAGTTTGCCCAACGTGGTAGTCCTCCCTTTTAAGTGCAATAAGTGTGAAGTTTTCTTGGAAATTCAACCTCAGTAGATACCTGAGAATTAATCTCTTAGAGAAACCATTTGGGATTTCATGAATATGGGAATGATAGTGTCACATCAAGAAACATTCAGGAGTAAAACACTGTGCATGTAATGAATATTGGAAATCCTTTAGCCAGGCATTAAATCTCATTGTGCATGAAATATTCATGCATCACTTAGTATTGTAATGAACATGGGAATGCTTCCATCTGAAATAAAACCTCATGGAATATGAGAAAATTCAAACTAGAGAGAAAGAATATGAGTGCCCTGAATGTAGTCTGCTCTTTACAGACATTTTTTTTTTTTACTCCTCATTTTAAAAGGCATACTGGGGAACAAGCAAAGAAATGTAATATATGTGGGAAAGTTTTCAACCTCACAGAAAACTTCTTGATTCATCAGAAAATTTTTACTGATGAGAAATCATATATATGTGGGAAAGTTTTAATTCAAATGTCAAATCTCAGATGCAAGAGATTTCCTGCAAATAAACCATATGCATGAAGGCATGCGAAAAAGCCTGTAGGACCAAATCATTTTTCACAGAACATGAAAAACCTCATAGTGGACAGAAACAAAATGAATGTAAAGAATGCAGATAAACTGTCAGCCAAAAGCAATAGTTCAATAAACATCAGAGCATTCATTCTGGAGAAAAACCCTATTTATGTGATGAATGTGGAAAAGCCTTCAACCATAGGAAAACCTCGTTAACCATCTGAGAATACATACTGGAGAGAAATCATATGAAAGCGATGGATGTGGGAAAGTTTTCATTCAGAAATCAAGCCTCATTACACACCAGAGAAGAGAAGCTGGAGAGAAACCCTATATATGTAAGAAATGTAGGAAATCCTTCAGTAGCAAATCAAATCTAACTGAACGTGAGAAAATTCATAGTGGAGGGAAACCCCACATATGGTAAGGAATGTGAAATAGCCTTCAGCCAGAGGCAGTATCTCATTAAACATTACAATATTCATACTGGAGAGGAACCCTGTGAATGTAATGAATGTAAATCTCCAAAGAATATCCACCTGCTGTCTGTGCAACTTGTTGCCAATCTTTTAAGGAAGCGCCTGTGACTGTGCAATTCAGGATGTCTTTCTCCTCTTGGAAAAGTGCATTTGCTGTTTATTTTGAGAACTGCTTCTCCCACATCTTCTTCCACACTCACCTGTGTTCAAGTTGTTACCACTAATGTTTGCATCAGAACTCAAGAAATCTCTTAGCTTATTTAAAGATGGGCTTTTCTCTGATTTCAAATTTTCCTGTTTGTTTTCACAGGTTTTTCAATCCATTATATTCTGGGTAAGCATTTTAAAAATTACCATTTAAATCAGCACACACCACTCAGAACTGAGTGGGAGAGAGTGTGGTCTACCGTGTGAACTGTGGTCTATAGTTGGTGGCAAGGCTCCAGGATGTGTAAGTTCATTAAGGGTGGTGGGCCACACTTGTGGGAGATGTTTGTGTGGGATGTGGTGGGAGGTGTGGGAGGTGGGCAACATGGGAATCCCAGTGGGTTCCGTGTAATATTTTGGGTAATCTAAGCATTTCTTAAAATATATGTTTATATATATATATATATATATATATATATATATATATATATATATATAACATTTTTGTAAGCAAATACACATATATGCATATATATTTATATATCATTTTGCAAATGTTTGCATGTATTGTGAGAATTTTGATTTTTACCCACAATAAAAATAAATAAAAAATTAAAAAAAATAATGCTGAACATTATTGTAGCATTTTCTTATAAGGCACCCTAAACATTAATATTTTTTAAGTTTCTTCACAGGATTCTTATGTGGATTCAAGTTTAACAGCCACTGAACTACATTGGCCTGCTTTCTATTTAACTACAATTTTCCTTATTATTTTTAATCAGAAATGATCCTTTAATAATTAGATTGTAGACTTTAATCACAAGTATTTTAAAAAGTTAGACAAATTATTTATATCCTTAAGTTGTACTCCAATAGTTTTTTCATTTGTGATAGTTTGTGGGATGGATGAAACTAAGGAATGCATGTATTTACAAACAGAAATTGTACCCAAAAGAATCCGCCAATGCAGATAATTCTGAGGGAGGGGGAATGGGGCTTGAGGCTAGGGAAGGAATTTTGCTGTTTGCCATAACAGACACGAATTATTTTTATACTCTTTGCACGGATAACTAGGTTATAATTTAAAAGAAATTATGAAAATAGTACACAATGAAATCATACAAAGTGGTTAATTTGAAGATATTGATTTGTATCTGCAACATTACTGCATTGAGGCACTTCCCCTCACCCTTTGCAAATAGAGTTGCCCATAAAGGAAAAGTGCTCATTCCCCTTTGCCCCCCGTCTCACCTGCCTGGACTGTTGGAGGCCTCCCTCAGCAAGAGTGAACAAGGTGCACGAAGAGCATGGACACGACCGTGTGAAGGTCACACTGCTTTCTACATGTGTCCGGTTAAAGGGCTGTTAGCACCACAGGACAAGATGGACTTCCTGGTGCTTACACCCCAGTGAAGACCTGCTAGAGTGAATCACACCACTGAGGCTGTGAGTGCTGAGCAGTGCTCTCTCCCAGTGCTCCTTTGCAGATCCAGAACCTATGATGATGGTTTTCATTGGGACTCTGAGACTTTGGTTCCCAAACAGGACAGTCCCTCTCTGGCTTGGGGGAACTCCAGTGAACCCGTGTTACATTCCAGGTTCTTAGGTGATCATCAGCTTCTTCCCATCCAATCCATCCATTTTTTGTGATTGAAGAGGTCTGCATCCATTTCAACACTGTTAAAAATGTCTTGAAAATTTAATATTTAATTAGTCTGAGAAAAATCTGGCATCTGTAACCTCTGATGTTTTCTGCAAACTTTGCACTGTCTCAGAACCTCACTTCTATTCTTGTCACCCTTTGGTCCCAGGACGTTCTGGGATTCACATACTATTTATTAGGGTCACTGGCCTAATGTTGCTCATTCTTGTGATGTTATTGCTGTAGCCAATGCTGTAACGTGAATTTTGACATTTCCTTTCTGTGCCAACAGGTTTCATTGCTCTTTCTTTAGCAGCTGAAAGATTAGAGAAGGTGAATGTAAAACTGGAAGCAGGAGACCTGAGTCTGTGCCTGAGACCCAGGAGGGGTACAGTAAGAGCAGCCTCTTCAGAGTGTCCATGCTGGAGGCCAAGGGAAGGAGGGAAGTGCAAAAGGAGCAGGAGCAGGAAGTCTTCTCTTTGTGCCCTGACTCCTCTGCTGCACCAGATCCCAGGTCCCATGCTTTTATCTGCCCCTGCCCACCTGCCCAACCCCTGTCAGGAGCAGGTACATCATACTGGGCCATCTGTGACTTTATACTACTACCCAAACCCTGTGATTCCACTGCCTGATTCCCTGTCATGCAGGCATTGCTGGCCAAGAGCACTTTCCCCTCAGTCTTACCGGTACTCATTCCCACCTAGTCTGGAGACATCCACAGTTTACAGGTGAACTCACTGGGCAGCAGCATCACACTGCCATTTGGGAACAGGGCAGCTCTCCATCACTGTGTCCCTAGCTGTTTGAGTTTGCCAAGTGCTGCCCATGCAAAATGCTAGAAATAGATAGGCTTTTATTGGAATTTATTAGGGTTTAAGCTTACATTTCTGAGACTGTGAAAATGTCCAAATCAAGGCATCATCAAAAATACTTTCTTAACAAGGGTCCACTGTTGCTGGCCTCCTGCCAAGGAAAATGTTGGTTCGTCCTGTCTCTCTCTGCCTTCTCCTCCAAATTCGCTTCCTCCCTGAGCTCAGCACTGTGCCATCAGACACAATTGTTCACACATCTGCATTCTCTTCTAGCCTGGATATCTTTAGCTTCAAGTTGCTCCATGACTCTAGCCTCTGGCCTCACCATCAACCCCTCAAGGTTTCTGTGTCTCTCCACAGCTCTATGAGATCCTGGAGCCCTCTCCCACATGGCAGGGTAAACATGGCAGCACTCTTTCTCTGTGTGTTCCATGTATGCAGGACTTCAGCACACGACTGGGGTCCATCCCGGTGCCTGAAATCTAATCCGAGGCCCTTAACTAAACTAAAGCAATCTAACAAAAAGTGACCTAATTGAAAGGTCCCTTATATGAATCTAACCAAAATGTCCTACATACAAAAGGCTTACACACACACAGCAATGGGTTAGTAAGAACATACTTTTCCAGAGTCCTCACAAGACTCAAACTAGGGTATTAGCCCAGGGTGAGGGATCACAAGGGGTCTCCTAATTCTGGGATAAATGGGAGATCATGAAGCAGTAGCTGTACTTTGGGTGTGGCCATCATTGAGCAAAATGGGGTGCTGAACACCATTGTACTGGTCCCTAGAATGGTCCCAAGAAGAACTCAATATACTGTGCTTTCTCCACCAAATCTTAGTTCCAAAATCAGGTGTGTCACTCAGAAAGGTGTGTCATTATTCCCATCCCCAGAGCCAGAGAACACAGATTTTTCCTGGACGGGTGGAGGTGGGGCAGGAAGCAGGCTTTGAAACTGAAAGCCCCTAATTTCTTCTCCAAAGATCTGATTACATTTACCACAGAATGGAGAAATTCAACCCAAAGGGTGCTCTCAAAAGCAGTGGAGATCACAGAGAGCCTGAGATTTAATTCATCTCAATGCTTCAGATAGAAGTGAAATAAATAATTTTATACATGACTAAAAACTAATAAAGTTTGCTAGCAGCAACTCACTTTAAAAGAAATGTAAAAGAATATTCTTCAGGCATAAAGAAAATAATCTCAGAAGTCTCAAGATTCAGGATGCATTGAAGAACAGTATCTGTTGATTAAATTCATATATCTAAAAGATTATTGAATGGATAAATTAATAATGATATCTATGGCCTGGGACATCAATAAAGTGTTAAAATACACCATAAAATAATATATAGCATAAGATGTTTAACTGGGTATGTAGCAACTTGAAAGTGTTAGGAATTCCAAATATAGATATTGGATTATGCATGTAAACTGGTCTGTTAAACTTGGCATGATTAAGTTATGATAAGGTCATTGACTGGGCCACTGTTGGTGGGTGTTGAGACCCCACCCAGCCCCTTGGTGGGTGGGGTCTCAAACATAAAAAAGACATGCAAAGGACAGAGTTGGAGCAGTTTTTGATGTTGGAGTTCTGATGAGCAAGCACAGAAGGCGCCAGGGAAAAGAGACAAGCCATTCACCTGACAGTTCACAGCTGGTCTTGTGTAGAGAGGCAAAGCTTAGAGAACCTCATAGTCCACAGCTTACCTTGTGGAGGAAACAGAGGAGCTGAGCCCAGAAAGGAACACAGCCCTGGGAAGAGAGGAACCCAAGAAGCCTGAACCCTGGCAAATGTTGGCAACTGTCTTGCTCCAAGTCAGGGTAACAGACTTTGGTGAAGGAAGAAACTTATGCTTTATGGCCTGGTCACTGTAAGCTTCCACCCAAAATAAATACCCTTTATAAAGACCAAGAGATTTCTGTTTTTTTGCATCAGCAAACTTTTGGCTGACTAATACAGGATATAAAATGTTTTAAAATGCATTATTTGGCAAGTCAATAACAAATAATAAGTGAAGATTTGGAAAGGTAAGCAAAAGTGTTATAATTTCCCTGGTAAACTTTAAAGAATATTAAATAGTGCATCTCATCCAAACAAATAGAAGAAAAAAACTGAACAAAAATAGTCAGTCCAAAACAAAGTACTCAGGTTTTCCTGGGTTGTCATTTTTGCCTTTGTTCTGAGTCCAACTTACTTGTGCATCTTTGGAAGTTGCACCTTTCTTATCCTCCAGATGTCTGAAGGTCCAGGATTGATTTATGGGGTATTGTATTGTCCCCATCATAAGTCATGTGCTGTTTCACTTCCCCATTTCCTAGTTATGAAGTCACCAAACTGGATGTGATGCTCATTTGAAGCAAGAAGAGCCACGAATGACAGATCAAATAAAAAGGAGATATTGTTAGGCTTCCCAAATTGGATGCGTAGATGATTGATATTGGATCTTTCCACTTTTATAATGAATGCATTCAATGCTATAAATTTCCCTCTATGCACTGCTTTTGCAAAGCCCCACAAACTATGAAGAAGCATAGGACATTAAGAAACAAAGAACCACAAAACAAAAGGCTTGTGTGTGAAACTATATCCACTTCCACAACATTACAGACTTAAGATGAAGGAAGAGAATGTAAGAAAGTTGGGAAAATATTTTCTCTGACTACAACCATTGCTTCCTCAAAATAACACTTCTATGAATGTAACTTCAATTTGAAGGAATTTTCATCATACTTCCCTAAACATGAGGGAATCTGTGTAAGGAAAAAAGAATGAAGACAAAGAGTTTTGCCAGTTTGCCCCACATGGTAGTCCTCCCCTTTAAGTGTAATGAGTTTGAAGTTTTCTTGGAAATTCAACTTCATGAGATACTTGAGAATTAATCCTTCAGAAAAACCATTTGGGATTTCATGAATTTGGTAAAGGTAAAGTTACATCAAGAAAACATTCATGAGTAAAACCCTGTGTATGTAAGGAATATTGGAAATTCTTCAGCTGGGCATTAAATCTCATTGAGCATGAAATATTCACACATTAGCTAGTATTGTAATGAACATGGTAATGCTTCAATCTGAAACAAAATCTAATGGAATATGAGAGAATTCAAAATAGGGAGAAATCATATGACTGTCCTGAATGTAGTCTGCTCTTTACCATCATTTTTTACCCCTCATTTAGAAAGTCATACAGGGGAACAAGCATAGAATTGTAATACATGTGGGAAGGTTTTCAACCTGACAGAAAACATCTTTATTCATCAAAAATTTCTTACCGAATAGAAATCACATATATGTGGGAAAGCTTTAATTCAAATGTCAAATCTCAGATATAAGATATTTCCTACTGCAAAGAAGCCTATGCATGTAAGGCATGTGAAAAAGCCTTTAGGTACAAATCATATCTCACAGAACATGAAAAAACTCATAGTGGACAGAAACAAAATGAATGTAAAGAATGCAGAAAAGCCTTTAGTCAAAAGCAACAGTTCATTAAACATCAGAGCATTCATTCTGGAGAAATACCCTATATATGCAATGAATCTGGAAAAGCATTCAACCAGAAGGAAAACCTCATTAACCATCTGAGAATACATACTGGTGAGGAACCCTATAAATGTGATTGATATGGGTAAGCTTTTATTCAGAAATGAAGCCTCATGACACACCAGAGAAGACAAACTGGAGAGAAACCCTATATATATAAGGAATGTATGAAAGCCTTCAGTAGCAAATCAAATCTCACTGACCATGAGAAAATTCATAGTGGAGGGAAACCCTATATATGTAAGGATTGTACAATAGCCTTTAGCCAGAGGCAGTATCTCATTAAACATTACAACATTCATACCGGAGAGAAACCCTGTGAATGTAATGAGTGTGAATCTCCAAAGTATCTCCACCCCCAGTCTGTGCAACCTGTTGCCAACATTTTAAGGAAGCGGCTGTGACTCTGCAATTCAGGATGTCTTTCTCCTCTTGGAAAAGTGCACTTGCAGTTTGTTCTGAGATCTGCTCCTCCCACATCTTCTTCCACACTCATCTGTGTTCAATTTGTTACCACTAATTTATAAATCAGAACTCAAGATTTCTCTTTGTTTATGTAAAGATGGGCTTTCCACTTTTTTCAAATTATCCTGGTTGTTTTCATTGGTTCTTCAATCTATTACATTCTGGGAAAGCATTTTAAAAATTGCTATTTTAAAAACAATGCTGCCCATTATTGTAGCATTTTCTTATAAGGCACCCTAGCCATTTTTATATGTGTTCAGTTTCTTCACCTGATTCTGATGTGGATTCAAGTTTAACAGCCACTGGACTACAGTGACCTGTGTTCTACCTAACTCCAAGTTTCCTTATTATTATAAATCAGAAATGATCCTTTCATTATTAGATGATATACTTCTTATCTCAAGTATTTTAAGAAGTTAGAAAATCTATTTATATTCTTAAATTGTACTTGAATATTTTTCTCATATGTGATAGGGTGTCAGATGGATGAAACTAGAGAATGCATGTATTTACAAACAGAAATGTGTGCCCAAAAGAATCTGCCAATGCAGATAATTCTGAGGAAGTAGGAATGGGGATTGAGGCTAGAGAAGGAATTTTGCTGTTTGCCATAACAGAAATAAATTATTTTTATACTCTTTGCATGGATAATTTGGTTATAATTAAAAAGAAATTATGAAAATAGAACACAATGAAATCCTACAAAGTGGTTGATTTGAAGATATTGATTTGTATCTGTAACATTACAGGGAGTGGGGGGGCACTTCCCCTCACCTTTGCAAATAAAGTCACCTGTGAAGGAAAAATGCACACTCTCCTTGGCCCCCTCACCAGCTGCCTGGATGGGTGGAGGCCTCCCTCAGCAAGAGTGAGCATGAAGCACGAGAAGGATGGGTGCTACCCTATGAAGGCCACACTGCTCTCTACATGTGTTTGGTTAGAGGGCTGTTAGCACCACAGGACAAGACAGACTTCCTGCTGCTTACTCCCCAGTGAAGACCTGCTAGAGTGACTCACATCACTAACTGAGGTGGTGAGTGCTGAACAGGCTTTGCAGATTCAGAATGTATGATGATGGTTTTTACTGGGGCTCTGACGGTTTGGTTCCCAAATAGGACATTCACTCTCTGGCTTGGGGGAACTTCAATGAACATGTATTACATTCCAGCTTCTTCAATTGTTCATCAGCTTCTTCCCATCCAACTCCACCATTCACTTCTGGGATTGAAGAGGTCTGCATCATTTTCAACACTGTTAAAAATGTGTGGAAAATTTAATATTTAATTAGCCTGAGAAATATCTGTCATCTGCACCCTCTGAGGTTTTATGCAAACATTGCCGTCTCTCACAACCTCACTTCCATTCTTGTCAGCCCTTGATCCCAGGACTTTCTCAGAATCCCATACTATTTATTATGGTCTAATGTTGCTCATTCTGGTGATGTTATTGCTGTAGCCAATGCGATGATGTAAATTTTTTTTAATTAATTAATTTTTATTGTGGGTAAAAATAAAAATTTTCAAAATACATACCACTATTTGTAAAATGATATATAAATATATATGCATATATGTGCATTTGCTTACAAAAATGTTATTTATATATATATAAACATATTTTAAGAGGCTCTTAGATTACCCAAAACATTACACAGAACCCACTGGGATTCCCATGTTTCCCACCTCCCACATCTTCCACCACATCCCACACAAACATCTCCCACAAGTGTGGCATTTCATTTCTGACACCAACAAGTTTCATCTTGACATTGATCTTTTTTAGCTGCCCCAAGATTGGAGAAGGTGAATGTAGACCTGGAAGCAGGAGACCTGAGTCTGTGCCTGAGACCCAGGAGGGGTACAGTAAGAATAGCCTCCTCAGAGGGTCAATGCTGGAGGCCAAGGGAAGGAGAGAATGGCAAAAGGAGCAGGAGTAGGAAGTCTCCTCTCTGTGCCCTGACTCCTCTGATGCACCAAACCCCTGGCCCCATGTTTATTCTGCCCATGCCCACCTGGCCAACCCCTGCCTGGGGCAGATACATCATCCTGGGGCATCTGTGACTTTATACAAGTCTGCAAACATGTGACTCCCTTGCCTGAGTACATGTCTTGCAGGCCTTGCTGGCCAAAAACACTTCCCCCTCCATCTTACCAGTACTCATTCCTGCCTAGTCTGGAGACACCCACACTTTATAGGTGAATTCACTGGGCAGCAGCATCACACTGCCATATGGGAACAGGGCAGCTCTCCAACCCTGTGTCCCTAGCTGTTTGAGTTTGTGAAGTGCTGCCAATGACATATACCAGAAATAGGTTGGCATTTATTGGAATTTATTCACGTTAAAACTTAGTTCTGAGGCTGTGAAGATGTCCAAATCAAGGCATCAAAAACATGCTGTCTTAACAAGGGTCAGCTACTGCTGGAATACTGCCAAGGCAAAATGTAGGGCCTGCCTGTCTCTCTAAGCCTTCTCCTCCAAACTCACTTTATCCCTGAACTCAGCAGTGGGCCATCAGACACAATTGCTCACACTTCTCCCTTCTCCTCTGACCTGGATGTCTTCAGCTTCAAGCTGATCCATGACTCCAGCCTCTGGCCTCTCACTTACCCCCTCAGGGTGTCTGTGTCTCTCAATAGCTATAGGACATCCTGGAGCCTTCTCCCACATGGCGAGATAAACATGGCAGCACTCTTTCTCCATGTGTTCCATATATGTAGGATTTCAGCAAATTGATTAGCATCCATCCTGGTGCCAAAATCTAATCAGATGCCCTTAACTAAACTAAAGCAATCTAACAAAAAGTAACCAAATTGAAAACTCCCTTATCCGAATCTAACCAAAATATCCTACATACAAAAGGCTTACACACACAGCAATGGGTTAGTAAGAACATACTTTTCTGGGGTCCACACAAGACTCAAAGGAGGGCATTAACTCAGGGCACAAGAATCAGCAGGGGTCTCCTAAGTCTGGGAAGATTGGGAACTCATGAAGCAGTGGCTGTTCATTGGGTGAGGACATCATTGAAAAACATGGGGTGCTGACCATCATTGCACTGGTCCCTAGAATGGTCCCAAGAAGAATTCACTGTACTGTGCTTTCACCACCAAATCTTAGCCCCCAAATCAGGTGTGTAACTCAGAGAGGAGTGCCATTATCCCCATCCCCATATCCAGAGAATACAGATTTTGCCTGGTGGGTGGGGGGCAGGAAGCAGGCTGTAAAACCGAAAGCCCCTAATTTCTTCTCCTAAGAACTGATTACATTTACAACAGAAAGGAGTAATTCAACCCTAAGAATACTGTCAAAAGCACTGGAAATCCTAGAGGGCCTGAGATTTAATTCATCTCAATCCTTCAGAAATGAGTGAAATAAATACTTTTATAGATGAGTAAAAACTAATAAAGTTTTCTAGCAGCAACTCATTTATAAATGTAAAAGAATATTCTTCAGGCAGAAAGAAAATAATCTCAGAAGGTTCAAGATTTAGGATGATTTGAAGAGCAATATCTGTTAATTAAATTCATATATCTAAATGACTTGAATGGATAAAGGAATAATGATATCTGTGGCCTAGGACATCAATAAAGTGTTAAAATACACTATAAAAAATATATAGCATAAGATGGGTAAATGGATATGAAGCAGTTTGATATCGTTAAGAATTCCAAAAATAGATACGGGATTACGCTTTTAAACTGGTCTGTTAATCTGGGCATGATTAAGTGTGATAAGGATGTTGACTGGGCCACAGTCAGTAGGGCGTTGAGCTCTGTCCATTTGTGGGTAGGGCCTCAAACATAAAAAGACATGCTGAAGGACAGAGATGGAGTTGTTTTTGATGATGGAGTCCTGATGTACAAGGACAGAAGGCCCCAGGGAAAAGTGACAATCCATTCACCTGATAGTTCACAGCTGGCCTTGGAGAGAGAGGCAAAGCTTAGAGAGCATCATAGTCTACAGTTGACCTTGTGGAGGAAACAGTGGAGCTGAGCCCAGAGAGAAATGCAGCCTTGGGAAGAGAGGAACCCAAGAAACTGAAAGACTGGCAAATGTCAGCAGCTGTCTTGCTCCAAGATGGGGTAACAGACTTTAGTGAAGGAAAAAACTTATGCTTTATGGCCTAGTAACTATAAGCTTCTATCCCAAATAAATACCCTTTATAAAGACAAACAGATTTATGGTATTTTGCATCAGCACCCCTTTGACTGACTAATACCAGATCTAAAATATTTTAAAATACATTATTTGGCAAGTCAATAACAAATAATAAATGCAGATTTGGAAAGGCAAGCAAAAGTGTTATAATTTCTCTGTAATGAATATTAAATAGTGCATCTCATCCAAATAAATAGAAGAAAAAAATTCAACAAAAATAGTCAGTCCAAAACAAAGTATTCAGGATTTCCTGGGTTGCCATTTGACCTTTGTTCTGGGGCCACCTTACTCATGCACCTTTGGAAGCTGCACCTTTATTATCCTTCAGAAGCCTGAAAGTTCCAGGGTTGATTTATGGGGTGTTGTTTTGTCCCCATCATAAATCAAGGTCTGTATCACTTCCCCATTTCCTAGTTGTGAAGTCACCAAACTGGAAATTATAACAATGAGGTGGAGCCAGTGGCCACTTGACAGTTTTTGGGTAGGGAGGGGATGAGCAGTTGAAATACAGGGGTTTCTTTGGGAGTTGGAGGTTGTCCTGAGTACTGTTGTGGCAATGGATGTAGGCCATTTTAAATCAGCACACACCACTCAGAACTGAGTGGGAGAGAGTGTGGTCTACAGTGTGAACTGTGGTCTATGGTTGGTGGCAAGGCTCCAGGATGTGTAAGTTCATTGAGGTTGGTGGGCCACACTGTGGGAGATGTTTGTGTGGGATGTGGTGGGAGGTGTGGGAGGTGGGCAACATGGGAATCCCAGTGGGTTCCATGTAATATTTTAGGTAATCTAAGCACCTCTTAAAATATATGTATATATATATATATAACATTTTTGTAAGCAAATACACATATATGCATATATATTTATATATCATTTTGCAAATGTTTGTATGTATTGTGAGAATTTTGATTTTTACCCATAATAAAAAAAAAATAAATAAAAAATAAAAAAAATAAAAAGTCGGAATACATTTTGGAGTTAAGAAAGGGGAAGAAGTTGTTGTGGGTGGGAATGTACATGGATGTAGTCATTTTAAAGGTCCTGGGAAAGTCGTTGTGCTTAATGAACGGTGATTATACAGGTATTGTTTTGCAGTAATTCTTAAAAATGTAAATATATTTATAGACATTCCTCTATAGGTCTGACATATTTCACAAAATAAAGTTTTATAAAATGCTGATCTTTATAAAGCAGGATAATATCTTACCACTGCATTATATGTGCACTATTTTTAAGCTCTTTGACTAAATTTTCTGCTCTCAAAATGTTAGTAATGACTTTCCTCTTGATTTTATTTTTCTAAGCAAACTCATTACAAATTCTGCATCTGTACTACAAATGATACAATTTTATGATTGAAACATCACTACACTTTATCATTGAATACATGGTCCACTGTGAATGTAATTAGTATAAGCTGACAAACATCTAAAACTTAAAATCCATGCGCATATTTTTGATTCTATAACCTATAATTCAAATAAACTTTCTTAAACTAAGAAAAAATAAATAAATAAATAAAGCAAGAAGAGCCATGAATGTTAGAATATATTAAAAGGAGGTATTGTTGAGCTTCACAAATTGGATGTTTAGATGATTGATATTGGATCTTAACTCTTTCTAATGAATATATTCAATGCTATAAATTTCCCTCTAAGCTCTGGTTTATCTGCACCACACAAACTATGAAGAAGCATAGGACATTAAGAAGCAGAAAGAACCACATAACAAAAAGGCTTGTGAGTGAAGCTATATCCAGTTCCACACCAGTTCAGACTTAAGATGAAGGCAGAGAACGTAAGAAAGTTGGGGATATATTTTCTCTGACCACATGCATTGTTTCCTCAAAATAACACTTCTATGAATGTAACTTCACTTTGAAGGAATTTGCCTCATGCTTAAAAAAGCATGAGGAAATATATGTAAGGAAAAAGAATGAAGACAATAAGTTTTGTCAGTTTGCTTCACATGGTAATCCTCCCCTTTAAGTGTAATGAGTGTGAAGTTTTCTTGGAAATTCAACGTCAAGAGATACCTGAGAATTAATCCTTCAGATAAACCATTTGGGATTTCATGAATTTGGGAAAGGTAGAGTCACATCAAAGAAACATGCAGGAGTAAAACACTGTGTATGTAAGGAATATTGGAAATCCTTCAGCCAGGTATTAAATCTCATTGGGCATGAAATAGTCATACATTAGTTAGTATTGTAATGAACAAGGGAATGCTTCCATATGAAACAAAACCTCATGGAATATGGGAAAATTCATACTAGAGAGAAACCATATGAATGTCCTGAATGTAGTCTGCTCTTTACAGTCATTTTATACTCCTCATTTTAAAAGCCATACAGGGGAACAAACATAGAAATGTAAGACATGTGGGAAGGTTTTCAACCTGACAGAAAACATCTTTATTCATCAGAAAATTCTTACTGAAGAGAAATCATATATATGTGGGAAAGGGTTAATTCAAATGTCAAGTCTCAGTTACAGAGATTTCCTACTGCAAAGAAACCCTATGCATGTAAGGCATGTGAAATAGCCTTTAGGTACAAATCATATCTCACAGAACATGAAAAAACTCATAGTGGACAGAAACAAAATTAATGTAAAGAATGCAGAGAAGCCTTTAGTCAAAAGCAACAGTTAATTAAACATTAGAGCATTCATTATGGAGAAAAACCCTATATACACAATAAATGCGGAAAAGTCTTCAACCAGAAGGAAATCTTCATTAAGCATCTGAGAATATGTACTGGAGAGAAACCCTGTGAATGTGATGGATATGGGAAAGCTTTCTTTCAGAAATCGAGCCTTATTACACACCAGAGAAGACAAATTGAAGAGAAACCCTATATCTGTAAGGAACCTAGGAGAGCCTTCAGTAGCAAATCAAATCTCACATTCCATGAGAAAATTCATAGTGGAGGGAAACTCTATATATGCAAGGAATGTGGAAAAGCCTTCATCCAGAGGCAGTATCTCATTAAATATTACAACATTCATAGTGGAGAGAAACCCTTTGAATGTAATGAATGTGAATCTCAAAAGAATCTCCACATCCAGTCTGTACAAATTGTCACCAATCTTTTAAGGAAGCACCTGTGACTGCAATTCAGGATGTCTTTCTCCTCTTGGAAAAGTGCACTTGCAGTTTGTTCTGAGATCTGATCCTCCCACATTTTCTTCCACACTCATCTGTGTTCAATTTGTTACCACTAATTTATGCAACAGAACTCGAGATTTCTCTTACTTTATGTAAAGATGGCCTTTCCACTTACTTCAAATTATTCTGGTTGTTTTCACTGGTTCTTCAATCTGTTACATTCTGAGTAAGCCTTTTACAAATTACCATTTAAAAAATGATGCTGCCCATTATTGCAGAATTTTCCTATAAGGAACCCCAACAATTTATATTTTTTCAATTTCTTCACCTGATTCTTTTTTATTTTTAATTAATTTATTTTTTGTTGTGGGTAAAAATCAAAATTTTCACAATGCATACCAACATTTGCATAATGATATATAAATATATATGCATATATGTGCATTTGCTTACAAAAATGTTATATATATTTTTATATATATATATATATAAATATATTTTAAGAGGTGCTCAGATTACCCCAAACACTACATGGAACCCACTGGGATTCCCATGTTGCCCACCTCCCACACCTCCCACCACATCCCACACAAACATCTCCCACAAGTGTGGCCCACCACACTCAATGGACTTACACATCCTGGGACCTTGCCACCAACCATAGACCACAGTGGATTCAACTTTAACAGCCACTGAAGAAGAGTGGCCTGCTTTCTACTTAACTCCAATTTTCCTTATTATTTTAAATCAGAAATGATCCTTTCATAATTAGATGATATACTTCAAATCTCAAGCATTTTAAGAAGTTAGAATATATTTATATCCTTAAACAATTATTTTTCTAATATGTGATAGGCTGTGGGATAGATGAAACTAGAGAATGCATGTATTTACAAACAGTAATGTGTATCCAAAAGAATCTGCCAATGCAAATAATTCTGAGGAAGCAGGAATGTGGGTTGAGGCTAGAGAAGGAATTTTGCTGTTTGCCATAACATACAAAAATTATTTTAATAATCTTTGCATGGAAAGTTTGTATAAAATTTGGTTATAATTTAAAAGAAATTATGAAAATAATACACAGTGAAATCATACAAAGTGGTTGATTTGAACATATTGTTTTGCATCTGAAACATTACTGGGGGGCACTTCCTCTCACCCTTTGTAAATACAGTCGCCCATAAAGAAAAGTGCGCACTCCCCTTGGCCCCATCCCCAGCTGCCTGGAGGGGTGGAGGCCTCCCACAGCAAGGGTGAGCAAGGAGCAAAAGAAGCATGGAAGCGACTCTGTGAAGGCCACACAGCTGTCTACACGTGTCCGGTTAGAGGGCTGTTAGCACCACAGGACAAGACAGATTTCCTGCTGCTTACTCCCAAGTGAAGATCAGCTAGAGTGACTCACATCACTAACTGAGACTGTGAGTGATGTGCAGGGCTTTCTCCTTGTCCTCCTTTGTGGATCCAGAACCTATGATGATGGTTTTCATTGGGGCTCAGAGGGTTTCATTCCCAAACACGACATTCCCTCTCTGGCTTGGGGGAACTGCAGTGAACACGTGTTACATTCCAGCTTCTATAGTTGTTCATAAATTTCTTCCCATCCAACCCCTCCATTTTCTTCTGGCATTGGAGAGGTCCATATCATTTTCAACACTGTTAAAAATGTGTTGAAAATTTAATATTTAATGAGTCTGAGAAATATCTGGCATCTGCACCCTCTAAGGTTTTCTGCAAACATTGCATTATCTCAAAACCTCACTTCTTTGTTGTCAGCCCTAGGTCCCAGGACTTTCTAGGATTCCAGTATTATTTATTAGTGTCACTGGCCTAATGTTGCTCATTCTGGTGATGTTATAGCTGTAGCCAATTCTGTAATGTGAATTTTGACATTTCCTTCCTGAAACCAACAGGTTTCATCTTCACATTGCTCTTTCTTTAGCTGCCCCCAAACTGGAGAAGGTGATTGAACAAATGGAAGCAGGAGATGTGTTTGTGCCTGGGACCCAGGAGGGGTACTCTGAGAGTAGCCTCCTCAGAGGGTCCATGCTGGAGGCCAAGGGAAGGAGGGAAGGGCAAAAGGAGCAGGATCAGGAAGTCTCCTCTCTGTGCCCTGACTCCTCTGCTGCACCAGACTACAGGTCCCATGCTTTTATCTGCCCCTGCCCAACTGGCCCACCCCTGCATGAGGTAGGCACATCATACTGGGCCACCTGTGTCTTTATACTAGCCCCCAAACTCTGTGACTCCCCTGCCTGACTCCCTGTCTTGCAGGCCTTGCTTGCCACGAGCACTTCCCCCTCCTTCTAACAGTACTCATTCTCACTTAGTCTGGAGACACCCACAGTTTACAGGTGAATTCACATGTCAGCAGTATCATATGGCCATTTGGGAACAGGACAGCTCATCATCCCTCTGTGTCTCTAGCTGTTTCAGTTTGCCAATCACTGCCAATGCAAAATACCAGAAATAGTTTGGATTAATTGGAGTTTATTAGGGTTAAAGCTTACAAATCTGAGGCTGTGAAAATGTCCATATCAAGGCACCATTAAAAGTGCTGTCTTAACCAGTGTCAGCTGCTGCTGGACTTCTACCAAGGCAAAAGGTTGGGCCGGCCTGTCTCTTTCTGCCTTCACCTCCAAACTCACTTTCTCACTGAGCTCAGCAGTGGGCCATCAGTCACAATTGCTCACACCTCTCCCTTCTCTTATGGCCTGGATGTTTTCAGCTTCAAGCTGCTCCATGACTCTAGCCTATGGCCTCTCCCTCATCCTCTCAGGGTTTCTGTGTCTCTCCACAGCTGTAGGAGATCCAGGAGTCCTCTCCCCCATGGCAGGGTAAACATGGCAGCACTCTTTCTCTGTGTGTTCCATGTATGTAGGATTTTAGCACAATGATTGGAGTCCATTCTGGTGAGTGAAATCTAATCAGAGGCCTTTAACTAAATGAAAACAATCTAAGAAAATGTGGCCTTATTGAAAGAACCCTTATCTGAATCTAACCATAATGTCCTACATACAAAAGGCTTACACACACAGCAATGGGTTAGTAAGAACATACATTTCCGGGGTGCAAACAAGACACAAACGAGGGCATTAACCCAGGGCACAGGGATCAAGAGGAGTCTCCTAATTACGGGAGAAATGGGAACTCATGAAGCAGTGGCTGTACTTTGGGTGTGGCCATCATTGAGAAAATGGGGAAATGGGGTGCAGAACACCATTGCACTGGTCCCTAGAATGGTCCAAGAAGAACTTAATATACTGTGCTTTCTCCACCAAACCTTTGCTCCAAAATCAGGTGTTTAACTCAGAGAGGTGTGCCATTATTCCCATCCCCAGAGCCAAAGCACAGAGATTTTGCATGGGGGGTGGGGGGAGCAGGAAGTAGCCTGTAAAACTGAAAGCCCCTAATTTCTTCTCCAAAGAACTGATTACATTTACAACAGAATGGAGAAATTCAACCCAGAGGATGCTCTCAAAAGCAGTGGAGATCACAGAGGGCCTGAGATTTAATTCATCTCAATCCTTCAGCAAGAAGTGAAATAAATACTTTTACAGATGAGTGAAAACTAATAAAGTTTTCTAGCAGCAACTCACTTTAAAAGAAATGTAAAAGAATATTCTTCAGGCAGAAATAAAATAATCTCAGAAGGTTCAAGATTCAGGATGGATTTAAGAACAATATCTGCTAATTAAATTCATACATAGAAATGACTATTGAGTGGATAAAGTAATAAGGATATCCATGGCCTAGGACATCAATAAAGTGTTCAAATACACCATAAAATGATATATACTGTAAGATAGGTAAATGGATTTGTAGCAGTTGGATATTGTTATGAATTCCAAAAATAGATATTCGATTATGCTTGAAAACTGATCTGTTTATCTGGGCATGATTAAGTTATGATAAGGGCATTGATTGGGCCACAGTTGGTAGGGGGTTGAGCCACGCCCCTTGGTGGGTGTGGTCTCAAATATAAAAAGACATGGAAAAGGACATAGTTGGAGTAGTTTCTGATGTTGCAGTTCTGATGAGCAAGGACAGAAGGACCCGGGGAAAAGACACAAGCCATTAACCTGACAGATCACAGCTGGTCTTGTGGAGAGAGGCAAAGCTTAGGGAGCCTCATAGTCTGCAGCTGACCTTGTGGAGAAAACAGAAGAGCTAAGCCCAGAGAGAAAGGCAGCCCTGTGAAGAGAGGAACCCAAGAAGCCTGAACCCTGGCAAATGTCAGCAGCTGTCATGCTCCAAGATGGGTAAAAGACTTGGGGAAGGAAGAAACTTATGCTTTATGGCATGGTAACTGTAAGTTTCTACCCCAAATAAATACCCTTTAAAAAGACCCAAAGATTTCTGGTATTTTGCATCAGCACCCCTTTGGCTGACAACTACAGGATATAAAATGTTTTAATATACATTATTTGGCAAGTCAATAACAAAAAATAAGTACAGATTTGGAAATGCAAGCAAAAGTGTTATAATTTCCCTGGTAAACTTTAAAGAATATTAAATAGTGCATCTCATCCAAATAAAGAAAAGAAAAAGAAATTGAACAGCAATAGTCAGTCCAAAGCAAAGTATTCAGGATTTCCTGGGTTGCCAGTTAAGGCTTTGTTCTGGGGCTACCTTACTCATGCATCATTTGAATCTGAACCTTTCTTAACCTTCAGAAGCCTGAAGGTTCCAGGGTTGATTTATGGGATGTTGTTTTGTCACCATCATAAATCAAGTGCTGTATCACATCCCCATTTCCTAGTTATGAAATCACCAAACTGGTTGTGATGCTCATTTGAAGCAAGAAGAGATATGAATGATAGAACAAATAAAAAGGAGATATTGTTGCACTTCCCAAATTGGACATTTAAATGACTAATATTGGATCTTTCCTCTTTTCTAATGAATGCATTCAATGCTATAAATTTCCCTCAAATATTGCTTTTCCTGCACCCCAGAAACTATGAAGAAGCATAGGACATTAAAAAGCAGAAAGAACCACATAACAAAAGGCTTGTGAGTGAAGCTATATCCACTTCCACAAGAGTCCAGACATAAGGTGAAGGTAGAGAATGTAAGAAAGTTGGGAAAATATATTCTCTGACTGCAATCATTGTTTCCTTAAAATAACACTTCTATGAATGTAACTTCACTTTGAAGGAATTTGCATCATGTTTAAGTAAGCATGAGGGAATCTATATAAGGAAAAAAGAATGAAGACAATGAGTGTTGCCAGCTTGCCCCACATGGTAGTCCTCCCCTTGAAGTGTAATGTGTGTGAAGTTATCTTGGAAATTCAACCTCATGAGATATCTGAGAATTAAACCTTCAGAGAAACCATGTGGGATTTCATGAATTTGGGAAAGCTAGAGTCACATCAAAGAAACATGCAGGAGTAAAACCCTGTGTATGTAAGGAATATTGGAAATCCTTCAGCAAAGCATTAAATCTCATTAAGCATGAAATATTCATACAAAAGTTATTATTGTAATGAACATGGGAATGCTTCCATCTGAAACAAAACCTCATGGAATATGAGAAAATTCACACAAGAGAGAAACCATATGAGGGTCCTGAATGTAGTCTGCTCTTTACAGTCATTTTTTACTCCTCATTTTAAAAGCCATACAGGGGAACAAGCATAGAAATGTAATACATTTGGGAAAGATTTCAACCTGACAGAAAATCTCTTTATTCATCAGAAAATTCTTACTAAAGAGAAATCATATATTTGTGGTAAAGCTTTTATTCAAATGTCAAACCTCAGATACAAGAGATTTCCTACTGCAAAGAAACCCTATGCATGTAAGGCATGTGAAAAAGCCTTTAGGTACAAATCATATCTCAGAGAACATGAAAAAATTCATAGTGGACAGAAAAAAAATGAATGTGAAGAATGCAGAAAAGCCTTCAGCCAAAAGCAATAGTTCATTACATCATTCATTCTAGAGAAAAACCCTCTAAATGCAATGAATGTGGAAAAGCCTTCAACCAGAAGGAAACCTCATTAATCATCTGAGAATACATACTGGAGAGAAACCCTATGAATGTGATAGATGTGGGAAAGCTTTAATTCAGAAATCAAACTTCATTACACAACAGATGTGTCCGTTGGGGAATTTGATGCAATTATGAATTCCAAAAATATAATTGGATCATGCTTGTAAACTGATCTATTAATCTGGGTATGATTGGGGTGTAGACTGGGCCATGTCAGTAGGGCGCTGAACCCTACCCCTTGGTGGATGGGGGAAACGAATATGAAAGGCATGTCAAAGGACAGTTGAAGCAGTTTTTTTGAGAAGCAGTTTTGATGTTGGAGAAAATGCCCCAGAAGAAGAGAAGTGAGCCATTTGCCTGATAGAATACAGCTGACCTTGTGGAGGAACCAGAAGAGCAAAGCCCAGAGAGAAATGCAGCCCCGGGAAGAGAGGAACACAAGAAGCCTGAACCCTGGCAAACGTTGGCAGCTGTCTTTCTCCAACATGTGGCAATGATCTTTGGTGAGAAGAAACGTAATGCTTTATGGACTGGTATATGTGGGCTTCTACCCCAAATAAATAAAGACTAACTCATTTTTGTATTTCACATTAGCACCCCTTTGGCTGACTAATATAGAATTTGGTACTGAGGAGTGGGGAAGTGCTTTTGCATATACCAAAATGTTTGAATGGTTTTATAAATGGGTAAAGGTTATCCTTTGGAGGAATTGTGAAATGCTTGATGGAAAAGGCCTAGATCACTTTGAAGAGACTGTAGAAAGTCATATTGATGCTAAAGAGACTTTCTATGATCTCTTGGAAGTAAATGATGAAACTATTATTGGAAACTGGAGGAAAGGTGATCCATGTTTTAAAGTTGCAGAGAACTTAGCCAGATTAACTCCTGGTGTTATATGGAAGACAGAATTTGAAAATGGTGGACTGGAGCATTTAGTTGAAGAACTTTGCAAGGTAAATTCAGAGAATGTGGTTTGGCTTCTCCTTGCAGCTTATAGCAAAATACTAAATGAGTGAAATACACTAAGGACTGAACTTTTGGACACAAAGTAAACAGAAACTGGTTCTGGAACTTTCAAGTTCCTGGAAATCAAATTCCCAGATGAAAATGTGCCATTTGAAGACTTTACTAATCTTGGAACTTGTAAATCAGAATTGAAGATGCAGTTATCTCAGAAAGACTTGTGAAAAGTCTTACTCTCTGCTGAATTGGACCCCTGCTTCCTGCATGCTAAACCAACAAAGTTTTTGAGAGAGCTGTATGAACAAAACCATTGTCGGCTTGGACAAAACAGAACATGGAAAGGAGAGATTGAAGGAGAATCAGCTTTAAGAAGAAAACCGTGAAAGCAGAGATCTGGACTTAAGACATCTCCTTGGGCCAAGAGAGGAGCCCCACCCACCTGTACAGAGATCGTGAGTTTGCCCCTGCAGTTGAAGAGCATGGATATTCCTACCTGATGTTCTGAGAAAGTTTTGCTGCCCCATGGTGCAGAGAGGATGAGTTTTCCCCAACAGTTGAAGAAGGTGGATGTCCCCACCCGATGTTCTTGGAGAGTTTTGCCATCCCAGGATACAGAAAGGGTGGAGCACATTCCTCAAAGATTAGTGCAATTAAGGTCAACATCCCATAGGTCTGAGAGGGGTGTACCTGTCCCCCATGGGTTAGAGTAGGCCAAGTGGTCAACCCATTTCTCTGAGAGGGTTGAACCTGTATGCCAAAGGTAAAGGGGAATGTTATCTTCACCTCACTGTACTAGGGGGCCTAAGACTCTAACCCAAAGATTGGGTAAGGTGTGGCAATCACCCCAACACTCTTGGGTGGTGAGGTCTGGAGCTTGGTCGACACCCAGATGCTTGATGAGGGTGGAACCAAGAAAGTGGCCATTGGGCAAACCTGTGGAAAGGGTGGGTTCCCATGTGGGCCCAAGGAGAAAAAAACATCATCTTAAGAATGACTCAGACTTTGAAATCGAATGGAGGATGCACTGCAGGTCTATTGAACTGTAGTGGATCCATGACTCATGTTTAACATCCCAATTTCTCCTTATGATATTGAAAATGTTTATCTTTTGTCTTTCCATTTGTGTATTAAAAGGCGTTAAATTGTTTTGTAAGTTTCAGAGGTCGACAGTAGACAGGACGTTGCCTCAAGATGAACTGTATTTCTTTAATATGCATATGATATGATTTTGTTCTTGAATTGTTACTGATTTAAGTTTTTTTTGAGAATTGTAGTGTATTTTTGGAATTCAGAGAATGGAATGTAAACATTTGGGAATTTGATGTAATTATGAATTCCAAAAATATAATTGGATCATGCTTGTAAACTGATCTGTTAATCTGGGCATGATTAGGGCGTTGACTGGGCCACATCAGTAAGGCATTGAGCCCCACCCCTTAGTGGGTGGGGGAATCAAATATAAAAGGCATAGAAAAGGACAGTGGAAGCAGTTTTTTTTGAGAAGCAGTTTTGATATTGGAGAAAAGGCCCCAGAAGAAGAGATGTGAGCCGTTTGCCTAATAGTCTACATCTGACCTTGTGGAAGAACCAGAAGAGCTAAGCACAGAGAGAAATGCAGCCCTGGGAAGAGAGGAAACCAAGTAAGCCTGGACCCTTGCAAATGTCAGCAGCTGTCTTGGTCCAAGATGGGGTAAAAGACTGGTGAAGGAAGAAACGTATGCTTTATGTCCTGGTAACTGTAAGCTTTTACCCCAAAGAAATACCCTTTATAAAGATGAAGAGATTTCTGGTATTTTGCATCAGCATCCCTTTGGGTAACTAATACAGGATATAAAATGTTTTAAAATACATTAATATATTATTTGGAAAGTCAATAACAAATAATAAGTGCAGATTTGGAAAGGCAAGCAAAAGTGTTATAATTACCCCGGTAAACTTTAAAGGATATTAAATAGTGCTTCTCATCCAAATAAATAGAAAAAAAAAATTGAACAAAAATAGCCAGTCCAAAACAAAGTGTTCAGGATTTCCTGGGTTGCCATTTTGACCTTTGTTCCAGGGCCACCTTCCTTATGCATCTTTGGAAGCCACACCTTTCTTATCCTTCAGAAGCATGAAGGTTCCTGGGTTGACTTATGGGGTGTTGTTTTGTCCCCATCATAAATCAAGTGCTGTATCACTTCCCCATTTCCTAGTTATGAAGTCACCAAACTGGATGTGATGCTCATTTGAAGCAAGAAGAACAAATAAATGGTAGAACAAATAAAAAGGAGATATTGTTGTGCTTCTGAAAATTGGAGCCTTAGATGATTGATATTGGATCTTTCCTCTTTTCTAATGAACGCATTCAATGCTATAAATTTCCCACTAATCACTGCTTTTGCTGCACCCCACAAACTATGAAGAAGCATAGGACATTAAGAAGCAGAAAGAACCACATAACAAAAGGATTGTGAGTGAAGCTATATCCACTTCCACAAGAGTACAGACTTAAGATGAAGGCAGAGAATGTAAGAAAGTTGGGAAAACATTTTCTCTGACTTCAAGGATTGTTTCCTCTAAATAACACTTCTTTGAATGTAACTTCACTTTAAATGAATTTGCATCATGCTTACCTAAGGATGAGGGGATCTATGTAAGGAGAAAAGAATGAAGGAAATGAGTTTTACCATTTTGCACCACATGTTAGTCCTCTCCTTTAAATGTAATGAGAGTGAAGTTTTCTTGGAAATACAACCACATGAGATACCTGAGAAGTAATACTTCAGAGAAACCATGTGGGATTTCATGAATTTGGGAAAGCTAGAGTCACATCAAAGAAACATGCGGGAGTAAAACAGTGTGTATGAAAGGAATATTGGAAATTCTTCAGCCAGGCATTAAATCTCATTGAGCATGAAATATTCATATAGTAGTTAGTATTGTAATGAACTTTGGAATGCTTGCATCTGAAATAAAACCTCATGGAATATGAGAGAATTCAAACTAGAGAGAAACCATATGAGTGTTCTGAATACAGTCTGCTCTTTACAGTAATTTTTTACTCTTCATTTTAAAAGTCGTTCTGGGGAACAAGCATAGAAATGTAATACATGCGGGAAATTTTCAACCTGACATAAAACCTCTTTATTCATCAGAAAATTCTTACTGAAGAGAAATCTTATATATGTGGGAAAGCTTTAATTCAAATGTCAAATCTCAGATACAAGAGATTTCCTACTGCAAAGAAACTCTATGCATGTAAGGCATGTGAAAAAGCCTTTAGGTACAAATCATATCTCACAGAACATGAAAAAGATCTCATAGTGGACAGAAACAAAATTAATGTAAGAATGAGGAAAAGCCCTCAGCCAAAAGCAACAGTTCATTAAACATCAGAGCATTCATTCTGGAGAAAAACCCTATATATGCAATGAATGTGGAAAAAACGTCAACCAAAGGAAAACCTTCTTAACCATCTGAGAATACATACTGGAGAGGAACTCTATGAATGTGATGGATGTTGGAAAGCTTTGATTCAGAAATAAAGGCTCATTACACACCAGAGAAGACAAACTGGATAGAACCCTATATATGTAAGGAATGTAGGAAAGCCTTCAGTAGCAAATCAAGTCTCACATTCCATGAGAAAATTCATAGTGGAGGGAAACCCTATATAAGTAAGGAATGTGGAATAGCCTTCAGCCAGAGGCAGTATCTTCTTAAACATTACAACATTCATAATGGAGAGAAACCCTGTGAATGTAATGAATGTGAATCTCCAAAGAATCTCCACCTCCAGTCTGTGCAAATTGTCACCAATTTTTAAGGAAGCGCCTGTGACTGTGCAATTCAGGATATCTTTCTCCTCTTGGAAAAATGCACTTGCAGTTTGTTCTGAGTTCTGCTACTCCCACATCTTCTGCCACACTCATCTGTGTTCAATTTATTACCACTAATTATGCATCAGAACTCGAGATTTCTCTTAATTTATGTAAAGATGGGCTTTCCACTTATTTCAAATTAGCCTGGTTGTTTTCACTGGTTCTTCAATCCATTACATTCTGAGTAAGCATTTTAAAAATTACCATTTTAAAAATGATGCTTCCAATTTTGTAGTATTTTCTTATAAGGCACCCCAACCATTGATATTTTTTTCAGTTTCTTCACCTGATTCTGATGTGGATTCAAGTTTAATAGCCACTGAACTACAGTGGCCTGCTTTCTACTTCACTCCAATTTTTCTTATTATTTAAAATCAGATAAGATCCTTTCATAATTAGATGATATACTTCTAATCTCAAGTATTTTAAGATGTTAGAAATTTTATTTATATTCTTAACCTATAATCCAATATTTTCTCATATGCGATAGGGTGTGGGATGGATGAAACTAGAGAATGCATGTATTTACAAACAGAAATGTGTACCCAAAAGAATCTGCCAGTGCAAATAATTCTGAGGATGGAGGAATGGGGGTTGAGGCTAGAGAAAGAATTTGACTGCATGCCATAACAGACATAAATTATTTTTATACTCTTTGCATGGATAATTTGGTTATAATTTAAATGAAATTATGAAAATAGTACACAATGAAATCATACATAGTGGTCGATTTAAAAATATTGATTTACATCTGCAACATTACTAAGGGTGCACTTCCATGCAGCTTTGCAAATACAGTCCCCTGTAAAGGAAAATTGCTCACTCCCCTTGGCCCCCTCCCAAGCAGCCTGAGCGGTTGGAGGCCTCCCTCAGCAAGTGTGAGCATGGAGCATGAGGAGCATAGACGCGACCATGTGAAGTCCACACTACCCTCTACACGTGTCCAGTTAGAGGGCTGTTAGTACCACAGGAGAAGATGGACTTCCTGTGGCTTACTGCCCAGTGAATACCGGCTAGAGTGACTCACATCACTAACTGAGACTGTGAGTGTTGAGGAGGGCTTACTCCCTGTCCTCATTTGCTGATTCAGAACCTATGTTGATGTTTTTCATTGGGGCTCTGAGAGTTTATTTCCCAAACAGGACATTCCCTCTCTGGATTGGGGGAACTGCAGCGAACACATGTTACATTCCAGCTTCTTCAGTTGTTCTTCAGGTTCTTCCCATCCAACCCCTCCATTCTCTTCTCAGATTGAAGAGGTCTGCATCATTTTCAACACTGATAAAAATGGGTTGAAAATTTAATATTTATTTAGCCTGAGAAATATCTGCCATCGGAACCCTCTGAAGTTTTCTGGAAACATTGTACTCTCTCACAATCTCACTTCTATTCTTGTCAGCCCTAGGTGTCGGGTCTTTCTGGGATTCCTGTACTATTTATTAGGGTCACTGGAATAGTGTTGCTCATTCATGATGTTATTGCTCTAGCCAATGCTGTAATGTGAATTTTGACATTTCCTTCCTGACACCAACAGATTTCCCCTTGGCATTGCTCTTTCTTTAGCTGCCCAAAGATTGGATAAGGTGAATGTAGAACTGGAAGAGGACCCCTGAGTCTGTTCCTGAGACCCAGGAGGGGTACAGTAAGAGCAGCCTCCTCAGGGGGTCAATGCTGGAGACCAAGGAGCGGAGGCAACTGCAGAAGGAGCAGGAGCAGGATGTCTCTTCCCTGTGCCCTGACTCCTCTGCTGCCCCAGACCCCAGGTCCCACACTTTTATCTGCCCCTGGCCACCTGGCCTACCACTGATGAGCCCTGACCCTAAGGCAGATACATCATCCTGGGGCATCTGTGACTTTAGACTAGTCCCCAAACAATGTGAATACCCTGCCAGACTCCTTCTCTTGCAGACCTTGCTGGCCAACAGCACATCCCCCTTCATCTTACCAGTACTTATTCCTGCCTAGTCTGGAGATTCCCACAGTTTACAGGTGAATACACTGGGCAGCAGCATCATACCACCATTTAGGAACAGGGAAGCTCACCAAACCTGTGTCCTTGGCTGTTTGAGTTTGACAAGTGCTGCCAATGCAAAATACCAGAAATAGTTTGGTTTTGTTGGAATTTATTAGGGTTAAAGCTTACAGTTCTGAGGCTGTGAAAATGTCCAAATCCAGGCATCATCAAAAATGCTGTCTTAACAAGGGTCAGCTGCTGCTGGACTCCTGCTAAGGCAAAATGTTGGCCCAGCCTGTCTCTCTCTGCCTTCTCCTCCAAACTCACTTTCTCCCTGAGCTCAGCAGTGGACCATCTGACACAATTGCTCACACCCCTCCTTATCCTCTGTCTGGACTTCTTCAGCTTCAACCTGCTTGATGACTCCCACCTCTGGCCTCTCCCTCAACCTCTCAGTGTTTCTGTGACTCTCTACAGCTGTAGGAGATCCTGGAGCCCCCTCCCACATGGCAGGGTAAATGTGGCAGCACTCTCTCTGTGTTTTCCATGTATGTAGGGCTTCAGCATAAGGATTGGCATCCATTCTGGTGCCTGAAATCTAATCAGGGGCCCTTAACTAAACTAAAGCATTCTAACAAAATGTGACCTAATAGAAAGGTCCTTTATCTGAATCTAACCAAAATGTCCTACATACAAAAGGCTTACACACACAGCAATGGGTTAGATGATGACACTTTTCTAGGGTCCACACAAGACTCAAATGAGGGCATTAACCCAGGGCACAGGGACCAGGAGAGGTCTCCTAAGTCTGGGAGAAATGGGAACTCATGAAGCAGTGACTGTACTTGGGGTGTGGCAATCATTGAGCAAAATGGAGTGCTTATGACCATTGAACTGGTCCCTAGAATGTTCCCAAGAAGAACTCAATATATTGTGCTTTCTCCACCAAATCTTAACTCCAAAATCAGGTGTGTAACTCAGAGACATGTGTCATTATTCCCATCCCCAGAGCCAGAGTGCACAGATTTTGCCTGGGGTGTGGGGGGTCAGGAAGCAGGCTATAAACCTGAAATCCCCTAATTTCTCCTCCAAAGAAATGATTACATTTACAACAGAATGGAGATATTCAACCTTAAGTATGCTCTCAAAAGTACTTGAGATGGTAGAGGACCTGAGATTTAATTCATCTCATTCCTTCAGTAAGAAGTGAAATAAATAGTTTTACAGATTAGCAAAAACTAATAAAGTTTGCTGGCAGCAGCTCACTTTAAAAAAATGTAAAAGAATATTCTTCAGGCAGAAAGAATATAAACTCAGAAGATTCAAGATTCAGGATGGATTGAAGAACAAGATCTTTTAATTAAATATTTAATCTAAATAACTGTTGAATGGACGAAGTAATAATGATATCTGTGACCTGCTTCATCAATTAAGTGTTCAAATACTACATAAAATAATATATAGCATAAGATGGGTAAATGGATATGTAGCAGTTTGATATCATTATGAATTCCAAAAATAGATATGGGATTAAGCTTGTAACTGTTCTGTTAATCTGGGCATGATTAAGTTATGATAAGGGCCTTGACTGGGCCACAGTCAGTAGGGTGATGAGCCCTTCCCCTTGGTGGGAGGCTTCTTAAACATAAAAAGACATGGCAGAGGACAGAGTTGGAGTAGTTTTTGATGTTGGAGTTCTGACGAGCAAGGACAGAAGGCCCCAGGGAAAAGAGAAAAGCCATTCACATGACAGTTCACAGCTGGCCTTGTGGAGAGAGGCAAAGCTTAGAAAGCATCATAGTCTACAGCTGACCTTGTGGAGGAAACAGAGGAGCTGAGCCCAGAGAGAAATGCAGCCCTGGGAAGAGAGGAACCCAAGAAGCCTGAACCCTGGCAAATGTCGGCAGCTGTCTTGCTCCAAGACGGCGTAACAGACTTTGGTGAAGCAAGAAACTTATGCTTTATGGTCTGGTAACTATAAGCTTTTACCCCAAATAAATACCCTTTATAATGACCAACAGATTTCTGGTGTTTTGCATCAGCACCCCTGTTGGGAAAGATGCTGAGAGCCAGAGCATAAAGGGTTAAGCATTTAAAAAGTATGCTTGCTGGAAGAGAAACATTAGTAAATGTCTCCAAGGCCACTTCATACTGCAAATATCAGTAGGAAGAGGCAGAGCAGAATGAACAAACCACTAAGATTTTATTGTCTGAATTCCCAAGAAAGATTGTCTGGGAACAGAGAAATAGGCAGCGCTCTCATGTACCAAGCTGAGGAAAAAGTGAAGGACTCCCTAATTTTGTTATCAGTTTTGTAGTATAAAAAGCAGCTTCAGCCTAAATAAAGTTGCCTGCATTCCACATGGAGTGAGGTCCCCTGGTCCCAAAATTTCTTTGGATCATTCCTGGCACTGTCTACCTCCACATTGAATTACAACAGATGGCACCCAACGTGGGGCACGACTAGTCTTTTCTCTGGATAAGTGCCGTGGAAACAAGACTGCTGGGTTGGATGGTCCTTGCATTCTGTGGGGTGAGTCAAATAATCTTGATAATCAGAGTAATGGGTAATCCGTTGACTCGGTTAGAGGAATATTCTCAAGTTTTGAAAACCCTGTTAAATAATAGAGGGGTATCTGTGACAGCCCATGAGTTACTAGAACTCTTTTCTCTTGTACAGAAGCATTGTTATTGGTTTCAGCCACAAGGGCGGAATGTATTAAATTTGAAACAATGGAAACTAGTAATGCAATCATTGAGGCAAGCTTATCAAAAAGGGGAAACAGTTCCTCTTCAAGTATGGGCTCTCTGTCATCAAATAGCCACTGCCTTAGATCCTCTACAATTTGAAAAAGAGGATGATGAAAATGTTATTTATAAAAAAGTTGTTGATGATAGCACTCAACAGCTTGTTTAAAAGGAAGGGAGTTTTGAAGTTCCAGAAGGTTGCACTTCTGATCAGGAGGATGTATGGTCTTTGTATAGTCTTATTTCTGTTGCTCTTGAACCATTTTAGTCAGATGAAAATGAAGATATTAAAATGGATACTGCTTTGGCTAAAACTATAGAAGAACAAGCTAATTATGATTTTAATGTGAATATATATGAACAAATTAATGAACAGGCAAAAACAGATAAACGCATGTCTAATAAAAAGAAAAAAAAGAAAAAGGGAGTTTATGGAAATTTTCCAGCGGTTGTTAAGCCGTTCACTCTAAAAGATGATTTATTGTCTTTTGAACCAGCGTCTGCACCTCCTAAGGGATCTATGTATCCATTTTTTACAACATTTGATAACCCTCCAAAAGTTTCTGTTTTTGTGCCAGCACCATCCTCTTCAATTATGAAAAGTATATCACAGGGAAGTAGAGAAGAAAATTCAGAGGCTATGCATTTTTTTTTTTACTTTTCCAGTAAAAATAACTCAAATTCCAGTAGATGCTAACAATCCCCAAGGGGGTGTACAACATGAGCATGCTCCTATTCCTTTTAAAACTATCAAAAATTTGAAACAAGCATGCACTCAATATGGTGTAGATTCTCCTTGTAGTCAAGAATTGGTGCAAGAAATGGCACAAGCAAACAGATTAATACCCTGGGACTGGAATGTGTTAGCTCAAGCTGTTCTTAATTCAGCCAAATTTTTACAATTTAAAACTTGGTGGGCTGATGAAGCTAATATTGTACCACAATGAAATCAACAGCAAAAATCCACCAGTGCCTATTACTGCTGAACAAATATTGGCAACAGGTCAATGGGTGGGGATTCCTCACCAAGATCAATATGATGATATTGCCATTGTACAAGTGCAAATGTGCTGCCTAGCTGCCTGGCAATGAATCTCCACCCCTGGACAGGCTGTACAATCATTTCCAAAATTGTTCAAGGAAATACTGAAACCTTTGCTGAATTTGTAGCAAGGCTGGCAGATGTAGTCAACAAGACAGTAACTCAACCTGATCTTAAAGAAATGCCTGTTCCAAAAGATTTAGTAAGATTAATATTAGGAAAATCTAGCATCAGTTACAGGAGCATCACTATTCTATCAAAAGAGTTAACTAAGATAAAGACAGCATTCCAACAGCAACTTTGTAACCCTCCTACTGCCTACATAATGATAAGGTGTGGGATGACAGGGGCTAATAGAATTAAACCACTAGAAAGTAAAAAAAAAAAAAAAAAAATTGGCAACATTGGTGTTTTATGTTTTGTTCCCATGCTGATTCTAGTTGGGCCAGTGTGGCCAAATTGATAAAATTAGTACAAAAATTTTATTAAGGTGTTAAAAGGAACTTTCAGTTTTAAATTACTAGCTTACTCCTGAACTTTGAGCCTAAGTGCACACCTAAAGGGTAGTAATTCAAAATATACATGTTAAATATCTGTATAAACTGCTAAATTAGAGCTTAACTGTATTTATGCTGCTTAAGTTGTCCTGGCTGGTTGCTGATTATGAACAAAAGTGTTTCAAAGACCAAGCTTATATATTACAGGTAACACAGATTCCAGAAAAAATCTTAAAAACAGTAAAATCAAAGATGTGAAATAATGGAGGGCTTGAAGACAGCCATATCAAAGGAGTGAAAATTATGGGTCAAATTAGTAAGTGTTGGCATTCAGGAACCGGGTCCATGAAAATGGTGCCATGGATGAGAAAGAATAAGACAAAGAGAAGAAAAAACTGGGATCAGAGTACTCTCCATCCGATATGGAGAGAAGAGCCCAGCCACATCATAAAATGTTGCTTTTATTTTGGCTTGAAAACAAAGAAAATATATATGTGCATATGCAAAGGCAATAGATACTTGACAGTTTACATTTTACTAAAATCAGCAAGTCTTAAAGTTTAATGGCTCAGTTCCTCTTTACATTCCTGCAAGTCACAGTCATTGTAAATCTTATAAGCTCAGGATGTTTCACCACCCAGCTCCTATCAGCATGATACTGGACAGCTTGTCTCCTACATTCCAAGGTGACCTGCTTTCTGTCAGTAGTCAAGGCCTTTAATTGAAACTTTATCACTTCCCCCCTTTTCACTAGTTATTTTTTTTCAGTGAAGATCATAGGAACCATTATGTAAGCTGATACAAGGTGACCTCTTGTCACACTTGTCTTCTTCCATAGGCTCTTGTGACTGTGCCTAAGGTTGTCCTCCTCTGAGAATCTTACCTGTCATTGATTACCAGTCAAGCTTTTGAGCTCTTACATGGAAGGCAATTTCATTAATATTTGTACTTCTTCAGGTCCCTTAAGTGAATATTTTTTGTGCAGATAATTAGTATTAAGATCAAGGGGTTATTGGTAGAATCTTTCTATTAAATAATGCAAAATTAGTTTTTCATGGCCAAGTTTCTTAACATAAATGCATTTACCTGATCTAATTCTTCATTTTTTCTATGAATATATGTCATTACTCTACCCTTGGCAATACAAACAATTAAAATGCATATAATAATAATTCCTATTCCAATCCAAAATTATATTTGAAATCTTTTTTGTTTCCACCAGTGAAACGGATTGATAGTATTTAAATTTTCAGACAAATAATTTCAAAATTCTGCACCAGTGGTTTCTTTCAATTTGTTTTGAGACATGCTCAATGTCTTCTTTTGCAATTCTAAAATATCTAAAGAAATATTATGCTTATACCCAATCAAATGATTTTTCACTTCTTCCCAATCATGTTCACTATTATTATAAGCCAAAGGAGTAATACAAAAAGAACTTTCATTCCAATCACATTTAAGAGCTCTTAACAAGTTTAAATTATAAATTTGATTACCCAAATATATAATAGTTGTCTCAAGATCATTCTTACGATTATTCAGTTCCATGTCAATGTGAGACTGGCTATGCCACATCTCACTTGCATTTTTATGCCAGTCCTTAACATATTGTTGAGTCTGGACTCATTGATGCAGGGCTGTGCCAGAGACAGTTGCAATGGTTATGATGCCAATCAGTCCCAAAATTCCTTCTATTAAAAGTCCAATCAGTCTTTTAGTTCTTTTTAAATAATGGTCAAGGAAATGCCACAGCACCTGGGATTCTGGAGACTGCTGCCAATGTCTGGTCATCTGAACCGATAACCATAGTCCTTTTCTTCTTCTTGCTATAAAAAGAGTTTGATTTCCCCCCAAATATGAATTCTTAAGACGGGTAAATAAAGACCAATTGGACCAACTAATGTTCCCTTCACCAAAATTTACTTTTCAAATGATAAAAACTATAGGATCTCATACATATACTGTAAGAAATTGAGTTGATTTTCTTTTTAAAATAGTAATATTAGTTTTACTGCCTTGCCATTCAAAAATTGGACCAGTTCCCAAAAATAATTTCCACAAATAACTTTGAGTTTTGTTATGTTTAGTGTCCCATGGTTGTGGGATATATCTTCCTTGATTTTTCTTATTTATTGAGCTGTTAGTAAATGCTGTATTACCAAAATTCCAGAAATAAGGATTACTGTCTTTAGTAATTATGGTTGAATTATTAATAAACCAAGATATGGTTGTGTTTTTAATAGGCTTTGGTATTCCTATAAGGGCCCGATCCTTTACAATTCCATAGGAATCATTAAATAACACAACCTCTGTAAGCCCATGCCATATATGCCATTTGTCATTAAGTAGTCTGTTGTGAGAGGGACATGTAAGATTTAGCATATTTTCTGGTTTCTATGGTAAAGAAGGGAAAATGAGAACATAAATATGAGTTTGATTTTTCCTTGTTAAAACTACACTATGATTTTTAGGTTGCATGCATACAAAACCATATCCAATACAAAGAGGGCAGTCTATAAAAGGTAAAGTAAAATTTTCTATAACTTTCCCTTCTTCTTTTTGCTTTAAGGGTAGTCATATATCTATAGGTCCTGGAAAATGGTGAGATTGATTAAGATAAATTGGATAAGACTCATCATCCCAGGTTAACAGCTCTAAAAGAGGTGGGTTGTTTATGTATGCCCAATAACTGTAATTATGATGTGGTATTTTACCTTGATCTAAACTTTACCTATAATTAATCCAACGTGAAACCACCATGTCCATAGTTTCAGTTTCAGCAGTATCTTCAACTCTAGGCTTGATTCCTCTAGAGGGGATCCAATGCTGTTCTCCTGTTTCTGTAATGATAAGAGCAAAACCTCGGCCCCAAAATTTTACCTCTCCTTTTTCCCATTTATTGGTTGTTTAAATTTTCATTTTATTTCTTTTTATTAATTCCTATTGTCTTTTTACTGCTGTGGTATTAGAAATTTGTTGTCTATTAAGAAAATTTAAGGTAAGCAATGCTTTAGATAGTTTGTCTTTAGCAGATTCTCCTCCATCTCCCCCTTTTTATTCTTGTAACATTAATTTTATTATTTAAAAAAAGGGGTTTAACTGTTATATTTCAATGTTTTATAATATGTATACATACATTCTCATGCTTACCAAACCAGGGGACACACTGATATACTTGACTTATTTTTGGCTAGAGTTCTTGATAGATACAAAATAAATGTTAATATGTATATTTAGTTTAATAAGCTTATACTGACAATTAGAAAGAGAAACATAAATAACATAATCAATTAAAAAATTAAGTTAATATTGAACAAAGTTACAAAATGACAGATAAATAGAGCAGTTTTATATATATACTTATCAATATTTAGCTTATAGCTGGGAAGTTTTGAATTAGCATCTGATACTAGACTTTTGGTTGACTATGTTTAGGATTAATGAATTTGATACTATAGATGCCAACTTGTGAGTATTTTGCTAATTCCTGAGGAAGGGGCCAGCCTCCCCAGGAAGGAACACAACATTCCTTGGGCAGTATATTTTAAGATTTATGATCAGTCCCTGGGAGAGGGGCTAGCTCCTCCAGGGAGGAATAAAACACATTTTGAAATGTACTTTATCTTTTTTAATTTGTTACAAAGCATCCTTGATGTGCTCACTATTTTAGTTTCCAATTTTTAAATTATATATATATATATATATATATATATATATATATATATATATATATATATATATATATATTATTAGCAGAGGTGGAGTAAATCAGATAAACTTAAGTTAAAGCATCTGCCTTTTGATTTTTAAGCAGAGAGGTAGTTTTATAAGACATTATTATATTTTAAAATAATTAAAATTATGATTAATAACATCATACTTTTATTTAATATTACACTGAAATATTATTAAATTTTCAGGAATTTTATACACCTTCAAAGCACTCATATGAACCTTCAATCCATACAACCCCAATTGTCATAAAATTAGAAAATTTCTTTAATTGTATAACAGTTTTAAATACTTCATTCAACTTATAATATATCACAAGAACTTAACTATTTTTAGCATTCCATTTTTTTCTAGATAACAGACCAAATTATTTGTAAAGTTTGAAATAAAAACCTTCCTTTTGAGAAAGCAGGTTTAAACATTATGTTCTTTTAAAAGTGATAAAACTTGTTTCTTCAAGGAAACATTAAGGTTAAAGTATAAGAAGCTACTTTGATAAAACACTTTCTTTTTTGCATACTGATTATTCAGGAAAAAAACTGTGTAAATTATTATTCAAACAGATTAATGACAAGGAACTTTGAGAGAGAATAAAACTTTAACTTTGTTTTAATAACTAGTCATTTTTATCTTAGGATAAAATTACTTTCTTTTCTTTAATAATAAAATCACATTCTATTTACTTTCCATACTTAAGTAACCACAATGATTTTGGAAACTGTTTCTAAGCAAACTTCTGACAACATACAATTACCATCAATATTAAACAAACTTCTTAGAATAGTGATTTAGTTCATTTATAATTATTTTTATTATTTTAAATTAATACCCATATTTACTTATTAATATAAGTGCTTATATAATGTTGGTCACTTGAATAGAGCTCTTGTAATAATTTTTATTCATCAATTTAATATTACCATCCGGAGGTATCAAAATATACAGACACTGAACAACCAGAGACACACAAAATAAGTTACAAAACATTAATAGAAACATACATCTTTGATTTTACTGTTTTTGAGAATTTTTCTGGAAACTGTACTGCTAAGTTTTCTTACTTTTCCAGTGATTTAATTTTATTAGCTTCTATCATCCCACAGCCTTATCATTATGTAAGCAGTAGGAGGTTTATAAAGTTGCTGCTGGAATTGAAGGGTTAACATCCACAGCTGGAGTTGAAGAGCTATTAACAGCTTGAAAAGTGTCCTAGGGATCCCTTCCTGGTTGCCATGGCAACACAAGCCCCTGTAGTAGGCTCTGGGTGGTCACTTTTAGAACATTCATAGTCATACAGATGTAAATTGGCCTCAAGCTGATCAGAGACAGAATCTTCCATCTCCGCATTTTCAGAGGACTTACTAGATTCTTTCTGAAGAGGCTTTAGAGCCAGACTAATAAGATGTTTAGCCCTATCAGAAACATGAGGAATATTCAAATAAGCTCCCCAGTGGTATAATAAGCCTTTTCATCATAAGTTTCTGACTTATTAATGAGACTACCATTTTTAAGATATTTAGAACAGCATTCATTGGCCCAGAGTAACCCTGTCTGGCATATTGGACACACACGAGTTGGTATTGATCTATTATTGCCGCTAGATGGAGCCCTCACACCAGTTTTGGCTTGGCAATCCTTTTTCATAGGACCTGGTTTCCCACATTTAAAGCAATTTAAATTATTAATCATAGGGCCATGTCCCTTTATAGCGACTGTAAGAAGGGTCAAGTTATATGTATTAGACCCAATGTCTTGGCATGCCCTTATATAATCCTGTAAAGTATCTCCATTTGCCTTTATCGGACATAAAGCCTTTTTACACTCACTGTTAGCATTATCAAAAGCCAACATCAGAATAAGCATTTCTTTAAGATCAGGCTGAGTTACTGTCTTGTTGACTACATCTACCAGCCTTGCTAAAAATTCAACATAGGGTTCAGTATTTCCTTGAACAATTTTGAAAATGATTGTATAGCCTGTCCAGGGGTGGTGAGTTGTCGCCAGGTGGCTAGGCAGCACAATTGAACGTGTACAATGGCAATATCATCATACTGAGCTTGGCAAGGAACCCCAGGCCATTGACCTATTCCTAATATTTGTTCAGCAGTAATAGGCATTGGTGGATTTTGCTGTTGATTTTGTCATGCTACAATATTAGCTTCATCAGCCCACCAAGTTTTAAATGTAAATTTTCTACTGAATTAAGAACAGCTCAAGCTAACAAATCCCAGTCCCAGGGTGTTAATCTGTCTGCTTGTGTCAGTCCTTGCACCATTCCTTGAGTATAAGGAGAATTTAATAGGATCATGCTCATACTGTACACTCCCTTGGGGATTGTAACGAGTTACTGTTACTGGAAGAGTAGAAAAGAGTTGTATAGCCTCTGAATCTCCTTCTCTACTTCCCTGTGCTATACTTTCATAATTGAAAAGGATGGTGCTAGCAGAAAAACAGAAATTTTTGGTGGGTCATCAAATGTTGTAAAAAATGGATCAGTAGATAGTTAGGAGGCACAGACGCTGGTTCAAAAGACAATAAATCATCTTTTGGAGCGGATGGCAGTCACCACTGGAAAAGTTCCATAAACTTCCTTTTTCCTTTCCTCCATTTTATTACACATGAGTTTATCTGTTTTTGCCTGTTCATGAACTTTTTCATATATATTTTCATTAAAATCACCATTAGCTTGTTCTGCTATCGGTCCAGCAATAGCATTATCCTGTTTAATATCTTCTTCTTCATCTGATTGTAAAGGTTCAAGAGCAACAGAAATAAGACTACACAAAGACCATACATGAAGGGGAATTATTTCTCCCTTTTGATAAGCCCCTTTTAAAGCTTTCTTCACTAACTTCCATTGTTTCAAGTTTGAAATATCCCACCCTTGTGGCTGAAACCAATAACAATGTTTCTGTACAAAAGAAAAATTTCCTCAAAAGCTGAGGATTTAATAGTTATACCAGTGCTTTTTAATAAAGTTTATAATACTTTAGAGTACTCTTCAATGTTCAACTGCTGATTTCCCATTACCCTGATGATTCTAAGGATGAAGCTTACCTTTTCTGTTTTCTTTTTCTTTAAAACTGCTCTCAGGAGCTCCTTGGTCCATGCACTGACTGAAAGAAAAGTTTCATTTTCAGTGCCCCACATTGGGCAACATATGTTGGCATTCAGGAACTGGGTCCATGAATACTGTGCCACAGATGAGAAAGAATAAGATGAAGAGAAGAAAAAACTGGGATCAGGGGACTCTCCTTTCAATATGGAGAGAAGAGCCCAGCCACATCATAAAGTGTGGCTTTTATTTTGGCTTCAGAACAAAGAAAATATATCTGTGCATATGCAAAGGCAATAGATACTTGACAGTTTACATTTTACTAAAATCAGCAAGTCTTAAACATTAATGGATCAGTTCCTCTTTACATTCCTGCAAGTCACAGTCATTGTAAATCTTATAAGCTCAGGATTTTTCCTCACCCAGCTCCTATCAGCATGAGACTGGACGGCTTGTCTCCTACATTCCATGGTGACCTGCTTTCTGTCAGTAGTCATGGCCTTTAATTGAAACTCCATCAAGTAAGCTTTATGTTTCTGTTAGTATGTCATAATTCTTTTTGTATTTGTCTGTTTGTTCAGTGTCAGTGTATATTTTGATACTTCTGGATGGTAATATTAAATTATTAAATGAAAATTACTATAAGAGCTCTGTTCAATGGGCAAAAATTATATAAGCACCTATATTAATAAATAAATACGGGTATTAATTTAATATAATAAAAACAGTTATACTCAAATTAAATCATTATTCTAACAAGTTTGTTTAATGTTGATGGTAATTACATGTTGTCAGAAGTTTGCTTGGAAATAATTTCCAAAATCACTGTTGTAACTTAAGTATAGAAGGTATATAGAATGTGCTTTTATTATTAAAGAAAAGAAAGTAATTTTATCCTAAGGTAAAATAACTAGTTATTAAACAAAGTAAAATGTGGGACAAAACCTGAATGAATACAAAAAGTGCAAAAGGCTTGTAGAAAAAAAATGTTTGTGGTCAAAGCTAAGTAAAATTTAAGCAGTCTATCTATAGAAAAATTTAAAAGCTTTAATGTCAAACAAAGTAATAATATAAAGTTAAAGTTTTATTCTTTCTCAAATTTTCTCAAGTCAGTAGTCTGTTTTAGTAAAAGTTTACAAAGTTTTTCTCCTAAATAATCAGTATGCAATAAAAAAGTCTGTTTTATCAGAATAGCTTCTTGTCCTTTAACCTTATCATTTCCATGGAGAAACAGGTCTTATCACTTTTAAAAAGAACACAATGCTCGAACCTGCTTCTGCAAAGCCAAATCCTGAAAAATAACTTTTGTTTCAAACTGTCACATATAAGTTGGTCTTTTACCTAAAAAAAGGGTAAAATACTAAAAACAGTTAAGTTCATGTGGTATAAGTTGAATGAAGTATTTTAAACTGTTGTATAATTAAAAGAAATTTTCTAATTTTATAGCAATTAAAGTTATGTGAATAAAAGGTTCATATGAATACTTTAAAAGTTATAAAATTCCTAAAAATATAATAATATTTCAATATAATAGTAAATAAAATATAATGCTATTAATCATAATTTTTAGTTATAACTACAAAAAATGAGCAGCCATTAAATGGTGCTGGGGTAGTGCATAACAGTAAATTATAGTAAAATAAAATAATACCACTGCAGCAAGCAGCAGTCCCAAATATTGCAAGTTTATTGCAAAAAAATTTAATATCCAGTTATGTCACTATCACTTTATTTTAAAACTTGCTAAAGCTTTCTTTAATATTTTCTGAAACAAGTCAAGCCAACCCACATTCCGTCTTCCTGTAAAATAGACAACAATAAATCAAGTTTATATTCAACACTGTGAGCTACAGCCCCAATTCCAATTATAATGTTAACAACAAAACCAATGCATGTTTTAAAATTACAAGTTAATATATTACCCCACAGCTCAAATAGGAAATACTAATTTGTTTTTAACTATGCCTCAAACTATACAAAATAACAAAATTGAACTCATTCTAATCATGCTACTAAAATTTTTAAATGATTAAGAAATAAATGTTTATTCATTGGATGTCTGTTGTTGGATAATCTACTATAGTTATGAATTATGTATAATATACTTAAATGCTAATCAAAACTTTAATACAATACATTCCATACTTAAGTAATTTAATAAATTGTATATTACATGTAAATGTGTTTTATTAACTGTATATGTAAATCTCTTCTTTTGAGTTTCAACAGTCCTGAAACCAAATTGATTAAAAAACAAGTCTGGTAAGTATTGTTCAAGCCTAAAAGTAAAGCATCATACAAAAAACTTTGTTAATCAACAAACCAATTCCTTACTAGTTAACACTTTTCATTTTTCAGCAAGCATATTGAAAATTAAAATAGTAAGCACATCGAAGATGTTTTGTAACAAATTTAAAAAGATAAAGTACATTTCAATGGGTGTTGTATTCCTCCCTCAGGGAGCTGGGCACTCTCCCAGGGATTAGTGCATAAATCTTAAAATGTACTGCCCAAGGAGTGTTGTGTTCCTTCCTGAGGAGAATGGCCCCTTCCTCAGGAATTAGCAAAACACTCATAAGTTGGCATCTATAGTATCAAATTCATTAATCCTAAACACAGTCAACCAAAACTTTAGTATTAGTTGCTACTTCAACACTTCAACACTTCCCAGCTAAAAGCTTACCAATATTTATTGGTAAGTATATATATATAAGACTGCTCTATTTATCTGTCATTCTGTAACTTTGTTCAATATTAACTTAATCTTTTAATTAGTTATGTTATTTGTTTCTCATCCTAATTGTCCGTATAAGCTTATTAAACTAAATATATATTAACATTTATCTTGTATCTAGCCAGACTCTAACCAAAAATGAGCCAAGTATATCAGTGTATCACCTGATTTAGTAAGCCTGTGAATGTATGTATACTTATCATAAAAAATAAACAGTTAAACCTCTATTTATAAATGCTACAAAAACAAAAAAGGAGGAAATGGTGAGGTGTGAAAACAATTATATCAAGCATTATTTACAATAAATTTTTTAAGCCAAAGGTCAGAATCAGATACATTAGCAGAAGAGCATTTCTGGCAAAATCAGGCAAAAATACAGAAACAAATATTGGACCACTAGTTTATTGAAAGCATAAAGATAATAATCAATGGGAAAAGGCAAAAGTTAAGTTAGGATATAAGGTTGAGGTTTTGCTCTTTTCATTACAGATAAAAGAAACCACCTTTGGGTTCCGTCCAGACATCTGAAACCTAGACATAAACAAGCCAAAGAAGATGACACAAGAAGCAGAAAAGATGGTAACTTCTAAAAGTCAAAATGTCACTATAACACAATTATTCTTTGCTATGCTTACCTTGACAACCACAACAGTAGCAGGGCACTTTCACATAATTATACATGTTGGGTTTATATTACTAATTCACCTCTTTTAGAATTGTTGACTTGGGGGAACAAATCCTACCCTGTTTATATTAATTAGTCTTTTAATTTTCCTGGGCCTGTTGATTCTCGCCTTCCTTTAAAACCTGAGGAGAAAGGGAAAATTTATTGACAATTTAACCTTGCAATTTCTTGAATGACCTATCTGCATAGGATCCATTGATCCATGTATACAGCCCCAAAATCATAGTACAAAGTGATAAATGGCACATGCCATGTTTCATATGAGGTTGTGCTCTTTAGTAATGCCTATAGAATTGTAAAGAATTGGGCTCATATAGGGATACCGAAACCTAATGTAAACACAACAATAAGTTGAAAAATTAGTAATTCAACAAAAACAACTAATGAAAGCTATCATTATTTTTAGAATTTTGGGGATGTCATAAATATAAATAAGTCACTAAATTGGACTCATCATGGAAGATTTATCCCACAACTATGGAATGCTAAACTAAACAAAACTAAAAATTATTTGTGGAAATTATTTTTAGGAACTAGCCCAATTTTTGAATGACAAGGCAGTAAAACTAATATTACCAGTTTAAAAAGAAAATCCATTTCATTTCTTAAAGTATGGGTATGAGATAACATTGTTTGTATAGTTGAAGCAGTGAGCATTAATCAAACATGGTTTTTCTGCAGCAATTGCTCCCTTTACCCTTGCGTATCAGAATCTGTTTTACAGGAGAGTTCTACTGCAGTTCTAATAGGACAACGGCATCATGGAATATGGCTTCCGGTTCACATGAATCACTGCTGGCAGTCTTCCCCTGAGAGTGAAATCCTTTGACGTTTTCTAAATTGTTATTTAAAAAGAAGCAAACATTTAATTGTATTAATTATAGCTGCTGTATTAGGGCTTATAGGTATTATTACAGCTGCTGCTATGGCAGGAACTGCCCTACATGAGACTATCCAAACACAACAATGTGTTAAAAATTGGCATCATAATGCTAGTAAGTTATGGCATAGTCAGGCATATATAGATAAGCATATTAATAATAGGCTTAATGACTTAGAGTTGGCTGTTACACAAATGAAAGGTCAGGTATATAATCTAATTTAAAACAAGGTTTGAAGTGTGATTGGTATGAAAGTGCTTTTTCTATAACTCTTCTCCGAAACAATGATTCCCTTTTTTTTTTAAAGGAAAAAAAATATGATTTAATTAATCTTAAACATGAAAGTAATTATAATTTATGTAAATAATATAAACAACAATTAAAAGGAAGAGATTGATGAAAGAATTGAAAACAAGTCCCAAATCTATGTTGCCATCAAAATTGCATTTTAAATATAAACACATTGTTGAAAATAAAGAATAGGAGATATGTAATGGTAACAGTAATTGAATGAAAGCTGAAATGTTTAAATTATTAAGATAATATCAGAAAAATTAAGCTTCATAGCAAAACATTGACAGGGGTAATGTAAGACAGAAGGCTGCAAGTTTGGAGGTCAGATGAAGGTTTCATTGAATTCCCCAGGAAAGCTGGCTGACTGAAATACTCCCCTCTGACTACTGAAATCTTCTCTTTTTCTTTTAAGGCCTTCTTCAACTGGTTGGATCAGACATCACACTGCTGAAGACAAACTCTTCAGTTGATGGTAGATGTAATCAGCCATAGATGCAAACAATTTCCTGATGATTTAAATCCATGAAATATCCACTCAGTAACAATAAGGTCACTGCTAACTTGACCAAACAACTGGACACTATAATCTAACCTGGTTGACAAGTGAAATTAAAGTTCAGAGAGCTATATCTTAAACTGTTTAATTGTGGTAGTGTTTCTGCATTTCTCCTTTTAGTTCTCTTAATTTTGGTTTTTATTTTGTGAATTTTTCCTATATCCATAAAATTTCTATAAGAATTATTTAAATGAACATTTCAAATGTGTCATGGTAAAGTTGAATACCTTTAATAAGAATTTGATCTCCAAATTGGAGTGTACACAATGGGGTATCAATTGATGTGTGAAGAATGAAATTTAAGAACTTCAGTTTAAATGTATTTTGTTGTCATTTTAATAAAATAACATTATGTAGAGAAACACAATGCTCTTCTTTTTTTTTTTTTTCTCATTACCATTATTATTATTTGGAAATAATATTATACATAAGTAAAATACTCTTTGTTTCTTTTTTTTTTTTTTATAAATATATATGCATATATGTGTATTTGCTTACAAAAATGTTATTTGTATATATAGATATACATATATTTTAAGAGGTGCTTAGATTACCTAAAATATTACACGAAACCCACTGGGATTCCCATGTTGCCCACCTCCCACACCTCCCACCACATCCAACACAAACATCTCCCACAGTGTGGCCCACCAACCTCAATGAACTTACACATCCTGGAGACTTGCCACCAACCATAGACCACAGTTCACACTGTAGACCACACTCTCTCCCACTCAGTTATGGGTGGTGTGTGCTAATTTAAAATGGCCTGCATCCATTGCCACAACAGTACTCAGGACAACCTCCAACTCCCAAAGAAGCCCCTGTATTTCAACTGCTCATCCCCTCCCTACCCCC
>JAKSZT010000496.1:99501-110955 GCA_026826555.1 Tolypeutes matacus
AAGCAGCTTTTAGCTATTAAACTAAATTAAAAAGAATTTATTTTTCATTTGTTGAGGTGACCTCACTTTTTTTTTTTAAGCCAAATGCAGGACCCAAAATAATTCCTCTTCTAGACCAACCCCCTTACGGAAGGGACCCTAGCTGGGCCCGTGGAAATTAATCAAGCACGTCCCACTTTCCGGACTCCCCAGGTTAGCTGAAACTCTGATGTTAGTCAGTGAGGAGTGCTAAAGACGGCGGATTCCGCCCCTTCTGGCGCCGAGCTCCAGCGTCACCGGGCTGCTCAGTAAATCAGTTTGAGTGCAGATTCGCGTCTGCTCTAGCCTAATGCTACTTCAGGTCGGCTTATCTGCTCCCCAAAGCTATGGGGCAGTGCAGGCAGCCAGATCGATGTCTAAAAATATAAAATACCCTTCCCTGTCTTCCAACCAAACCCTTCCTTTTTTGGGAAGTGTCCCTTCCTCCTGGCTCCGCAGCGGCCCGGGTCTTATCCCTGGGTGGCTAGGGAAATCAGCTGCGTTCCCCGACCAAAATCTCCTCTCCGGTTCACCGGGTGCTGACTAGCTCGTTTGCTCTGTTCACACAAGGTCCAAGGGGCGCCAGGCAGCCAGCTCCCCAGAAAATAAAACTTTTTTCGCCCCGCCCGCAGCTCCAAATGGCCGTTTTATTATTTTTTTCCGTAACCGCGGGGCTCAGCCGCCTGTGCCAACCTCCACTGGCAGCCTCAAAACTCACGAATCTCCACCGTTCGGTCCACGCCGCCGATCCGCGCAGAGAGATGTCCCAAGCCTCTCACTCCACGCGTGCACAACACAGACCCCCGGGCAGGACCCCGTCCCCAATCCGCCTTGCTCTGGGAGCTTGCAGTGTGCGCCCTCCTACACTAACACCATCTTGCCCTCCTCCCAATGATTCCCTTTATGAATGGAAAAAATATAAAAAATCATTTGATAAGTCATCACACAAATTTATCTATAGAAATTACAGATTTGCAAAAAAGGATTTTGAGCATGTCTCAGAATCAACTTACTATGCTTCCAAGGAGCAAGTTTTGGCAACCAGAAACACACCAATTAAATAAAATAACCCCCCTACATTGGTGAAAATCAACCTCTGTACTTGCTAACTTCGGTGTGGTGATCATTGCTACCCTGCTACTCTTAACTGTATTAGGCGGCATTCACAAAGCCCTGCTGTCCCACATTAATAGGGCTGAAAAGGCCAGCCATGCCAATAACTTGATTCTGTTTAAACTGTTATCTCTCAAGACCCCTGTCCATGGAGCTTGGCTGGTGGCCAGTGACAGGTAAGACCTTCAGAGGAGGGAAACCTAGGAGAGGCACAGTCACCCTAAACAAAAAACAAAAAAGGGGGAATTGTTGGAAAAGATGCTGAGAGCCAGAGCATAAAGGGTTAAGCATTTAAAAAGCATGCTTGCTGGCAGAGAAACATTAGTAAATGTCTCCAAGGACACTGCATTCTGCAAACATCAGTAGGAGGAGGCAGAGCAGAATGAACACACCACTAAGATGTTATTGTATGAATTCCCAAGAAACATTCTCTGGGAACACAGAAACAGGCAGTGATCTCATGTACCAAGCTGAGGACCTAGTAAAGGATGCCCTACTTTTGTTATCAGTCTGTAGTATAAAAAGCAGCTTCGGCATAAATAATTGTGCCTGCATTCCACATGGAGTGAGGTCTCCTGGTCCCAAACTTTCTTAGGATCATTCCCAACATGATGTAACTCCATGTTGAATTACAACACACCCCTTTGGATCACTAATACAGGATATAAAATGTTTTAAAATACATTATTTGACAAGTCAATAAGAAATAATAAATGCAGATTTGGAAAGGCAAGCAAAAGTGCTATAATTTACCTGGTAAACTTTAAAGCATATTAAATAGTGCATCACATCCAAATAAATAAAATAAAATAAAAATTGAACAAATATAGTCAATCCAAAACAAAGTATTTAGGATTTCCTGGGTTGCCATTTTGGCCTTTGTTCAGAGCCACCTTACTCGTGCATCTTTGGAACCTGCACCTTTCTTATCCTTCAGAAGCCTGAAAGTTCCAGGGTTGATTTATGGGGTGTTGTTTTGTCCCCATATTATATCAAGTACTGTATCACTTCCCCATTTCCTAGTTATGAAGTCACAAAAATGGATGTGATGCTCATTTGAAGCAAGAAGAGCCATGAGTAATAGAAAAAATAAAAAGGAGATGTTGCACTTCCCAAATTGGATGTTTAGATGATTGATATTGGATCTTTTGTCTTTTCAAATGAATGCATTCAATGCTATAAATTTCCCTCTAAGCACTGCTTTTGTTGCACCCCAGAAACTATGAAGAAGCATAGGAACATTAAGAAGCAGAAAAAAGCACATAACAAAAGGCTTGTGGGTGAAGCTATATCCACTTGCACAACAGTAGAGGCTTAAGATGAGGGCAGAGAATTAAGAAAGTTGGGAAAATATTTTCTCTGACCACAAGCATTGTTCCTCAAAATAACACTTCTATGAATGTAACTTCACTTTGAAGGAATTTGCCTCCTGCTTACCTAAGCATGAGATAATCTATGTAAGGAAAAAAAGAATAAAGACAATGAGTTTTGCCAGTTTGCCCCACATGGTAGTCCTCCCCTTTAAGTGTAATGAGTGTGAAGTTTTCTTGGAAATTCAACCTTATGAGATACCTGAGCATTAGTACTTCAGGGAAACCTTTTGGGATTTTATTAATTTGGGAAAGCTAGAGTCACATCAAAGATACATGCAGAAGTAAAACACTGTGTGTGTAAGGAATATTGGAAATCCTTCAGCCACACATTAAATTGCATTGAGCATAAAATATTCATACATTAGTTAGTATTCTAATGAACTTGGGAATGCTTTCATCTGAAACAAAACCTCATGGAATATGAGAAAATTCAAACTAGAGAGAAACCACATGAGTGTCCTGAATGTAGTCTGCTCTTTATAGTCATTTTTCATTCCTCATTTTAAAAGCCATAGAGGGGAACAAGCATAGAAAATTAATACATGTGGGAAAGTTTTCAACTTGACAGGAAACCTCTTTATTCATCAGAAAATTCTTACTGAAGAGATATTATATATATGTGGGTTAGCTTTAATTCAAATGTCAAATCTCAGATACAAGAGATTTTTTTAAACCTTATTTTGTACATTTAATAATTGAAAACATAAACAATTAAAAACTAAAAAGTATACACAGATGAATAAATATATACATTTCTCAATTAAAAGATACAAAAGATTTCCTACTGCAAAGAAACCCTATGCATGTAAGGCATGTGTAAAAGCCTTTAGGTAGAAATAATATCTCACAGAACATGAAAACACTCAAAGTGGACAGAAACAAAATGAATGTAAAGAATGGAGAGAGTGTGGTCTACAGTGTGAACTGTGGTCTATGGTTGGTGGCAAGGCTCCAGGATGTGTAAGTTCATTGAGGTTGGTGGGCCACACTTGTGGGAGATGTTTGTGTGGGATGTGGTGGGAGGTGTGGGAGGTGGGCAACATGGGAATCCCAGTGGGTTCCGTGTAATATTTTGGGTAATCTAAGCACCTCTTAAAATATATGGATATATATATATAAATAACATTTTTGTAAGCAAATACACATATATGCATATATATTTATATATCATTTTGCAAATGTTTGTACGTATTGTGAGAATTTTGATTTTTATTCACAATAAAAATAAATTAAAAATTAAAAAAAAAAAAAGAATGCAGAGAAGCCTTCAGCCAAAAGCAATAGTTCATTAAACATCAGAGAATTCATTCTGGAGAAAAACCCTTTATATGCAATGAAGGTCGAAAGACCTTCACCCAGAAGGAAAACCTCGTTAACCACCTGAGAATACATACTGGAGAGAAACCCTATGAATGTGCTGGATGTGGGAAATCTTTCATTCAAAAATCTAGCCTCATTACACACCAAAGACAAACTGGAGAGAAACCCTATATATGTAAGGAATGTAGGAAAGCCTTCAGTAGCAAATCAAATCTCACCGACCATGAGAAAATTCATAGTGGAGGGAAATCCTATATATGTAAGGAATGTGGAATGGCCTACAGCCAGAGGCAGTATCTCATTAAGCATTACAACATTCACACTGGAGAGAAGCACCATGAATATAATGAATGTGAATCTCCAAAGAATCTCCACCTCCAGTCTGTGCAACTTTTTGCCAATCTTTTAAGGAAGCTGCTGTGACTGTGCAATTCAGGATGTCTTCATCCTCTCGGAAAAGTGCACTTGCAGTTTGTTCTGAGATCAGCTCCACACACGTCTTCTTCCACACTCATCTGGGTTCATTTTATTACCACTAATTTATGCATCAGAACACGAGATTTCTTAGTTTATGTAAAGATGGGCTTTCCACTTATTTCAAATTATCCTGGTTGGTTTCACTGGTTCTTCAATCCATTACATTCCGGGTAAGCATTTTAAAAATTACCATTTTAAAAATAATGCTGCCCGTTATTGTAGCATTTTCTTGTAAGGCACCCCAACCATTGATATTTTTTCATTTCTTCACCTGATTCTGATGTGGATTCAAGTTTAACAGCCACTGAACTACAGTGGCTGCTTTCTACTTAATTCCAATTTTCCTTATTATTTTAAATCAGAAATGATCCCTTCATAATTAGATGATATACTTCTAATCTCAAGTATTTTAGGAAGTTAGAAAATTTATTTATATTCTTAAGTGGCACTCCAATATTTTTCTCATATGTAATAGGGTGTGGGATGGATGAATCTAGAGAATGCATGTATTTAGAAACAGAAATGTGTGCACAAAAAAAATCTGTGAATTCAGATAATTCTGAGGAAGGAGTAATGTGGGTTGAGGCTAAAGAAGGAATTTTGCTGTTTGCCATAAAAGACATAAATTATTTTTATATTCTTTGCATGGATAATGTGGTTATAATTTAAAAGAAATTATGAAAATAGTACACAATGAAATCATACAAAGTGGTTGATTTGAAGATATTGATTTGTATCTGTAACATTATTTGGGGGGGGTCACTTCCCCTCACCCTTTGCAAATACAGTCACCCATAAAGGAAAAGTGCTCACTTCCCTCGGCCCCCTCCACAGCTGCCTGGATGGGTGGAGGCCTCCCTCAGCAACAGTGAGCACAGAGCACGAGGAGCATGGACACGACCTTGTGAAGGCCATACTGCTCTCTACACGTGTTCAGGTAGAGGGCCATTAGCACTGCAGGAGAAGATGGATTTCCTGCTGCTTACTCCCCAGTGAAGACCCACTTCAGGGACTCACATCAGTAAATGAGACTGTGAGTGCTGAGCAAGGCTTTCTCCCTGAAGTCCTTTGTGGATACAGAACCTATGATGATGATTTTCATTCGGGCTTTGAGAGTTTGGTTCCCAAACAAGATATTCCCTCTCTGACTTGGGGACCTGCAGTGAACATGTGATACATTCCAGCTTCTACAGTTGTTCATCAGCTTCTTCCCATCCAAACTCTTCGTTCTCTTCTGGGATTGAAGAGGTCTGCATCATTTTCAACACTGTTAATAATGTGTTGAAAATTTAAAATGTATTTAGTCTGAGGATATCTGGCATCTGCACCCTCTGAGGTTTTATGGAAACATTGCTCTGTCTCACCCCCTCACTTCTATTGTCATCCCTAGGTCCCAGGACTTTCTGGGATTCCCATACTATTTATTAGTGTCACTGGCCTAATGTTGCTCATTCTGGTGATGTTATTGCTGTAGCCAATGCTGTAATGTGAATTTTGACATTTCCTTCCTGACACCAACAGGTTTCATCTAGGCATTGCTCTTTCTTTAGTGACCCCAAGATTGGAAAATGTGAATGTAGAACCAGAAGCAGGACACCTGAGTCTGTGCCTGAGACTCAGGAGGGTAGAGTAATAGCAGCCTCCTCAGAGTCAATGCTGGAGGCCAAGTGAAGGAGGGAAGGGCAAAAGGAGTAGGAGCTGGAGTTCTCCTCTCTGTGCCCCGACTCCTCTGCTACACCAGACCCCAGGTTCCATGCTTTTATATGCCCCTGCCCACTGAGAAGGAAGTAAAACAATACCAGGAAATTCCCAGTTGAGAAATCCTCTAACAATTGTGGGTGGAAACCAGGCGCCCATCAGGGTCTGAAAAGAATTAGTACGTCATGCCTCAAAGATCAACCACTCCCCCTCCCTGCTGGAATGCTAATGGCAAATATCAGCTTCTTGAACATTGCTTGCTTGCTTTGGTATAGAAATATGAATGATGATTAAAACAATCCTGTTTTCGGTTGCTATAGAAATATGTATGATGATTAAAACAATCCTGTTTTTGGTTGCTATAGAAATATGTATAATGATTGAACCAATCCTGCTTTGGCACGTGAGAAAAAGAATTGGCACCAGGAAAGGAATTCTATAAAAACAGCAGTCTCCGGACGTTAGGCGCGACTCCCACTAGGGAGTGCGCCCCGGCCGGTAATAAAGGTTTCATTGAAATTTTCTCCTGGGAGTCATTATTTCCATGAAGAGTTCCGCTTAATTTTGGAGGCCCCAGGGAGGATTGACCGGAGCTGGCCACACTGAAGGCTCCCAGGGGGAGGCCTCTGAGAGACTTTCCTCATCCCTGGTAAGACCTCAGTCTGGCTAGAAACTCCAGGGGAAATTAATTATTCAACCTAAGAAACCACCAGTTCTGTTATGCTTTGGTAAGTCTGGATCCAGGGGAGGCCGTTGGGCTGCCAGACGTGGCGCTACTCCCACTGCCTGGCCACCAGGTGAGACATCATACGGGGCCTCAGAATAGGCTCAAGGTTTGTGAGTCTGTATGTGTAGCTGTCTGTCTGTCTGTCTGTAACATTTCTGCTCCGTTTCTATTCTTTGCTCTTCCTGTTTGTTGCTATAGGTCAATCTTCTTCTCCTACCACACCCCTTGCCTGTTTTCTAAAGAATTTTCAGGAATTCAAAAATAAAAATAAAAAGCAGCAGCTGGATATGGAGCCCAGGTCAACCCGGGGACTCTCCAAATGCTTTGCGAGTTGGAGTGGCCCACCGTTGGTGTGGGCTGGACATCTGAAGAAACTACAGACCTCCCAACAGCCACCAGTTTGTGGCTAAATCTTCTTACAGACACTCCCTCCCCCCCCCCCAAAAAAAAAAAAACTAAAAATTTGTCTTGCAGGACATGGGTATTCAGCCCAGCCAAAAATTCAACTTCCTTTAAAAGCTCCCATAAAAATTCCCAGTCCTTCGGTCCTGCAGGACGCTCCTAATGAATACCCCCTTACCTAACTATCCCCCAACTTACCCCTCACCCCCTCTGTCTTCCCCCTCTCTGTCCACTCCCTCTCTTTCCCCTCTAACCCAGTCACCCACTAACAATCTCTACCCTCCTCTCCCCACAACCACTGAAACCTCTCTAACCAGCACCCCCATATGTGAAGGGGCACCCAGTATCAAGCTTCTGCAGGTTCCCACAACTTGGCTGGGCCAGTCCACTTACTGCCCCTCCACCAACGAGGTCTAGGCTTAGGTGATGATGGTCTCCCGTTCATGGTATATGCCCCCTTTTCATCTACAGACCTGTATAAATGGAAAAATCAATATCCCCCATACTCAGAAATACACAAAGTCTTGATTTCTCTCCTAGAAACTATCTTCTTCACCCATAACCCCACCTTGGATGACTGTCAGCAATTATTACAGGTCCTTTTCACCTCAGAGGAGAGAGATCGTATCCGGAGGGAGGCTGCCAAAACCATCTTGGGCTGACACGGCCAACCTACTACTGACCCTGGCCAAATAGAACATGTGTTCCCCTCAACCAGACCAGTCTGGAATTACAATCAGGATCAAGGTAAGGAGGCTCTCGAGCAGTTTCACCAGACTCTCCTACGTGGCCTTTGAGCTGCCACCAGAAAGCCAACAAATCTTTCTAAGGTGAGTGAAACTACCCAAGGGCCTAATGAATCACCCTCTGCCTTTTTAGAGCATCTAGTGGAGGCCTATAAAAACAATACACCCACTGTCCCTAACCCTTACACACTTCTAAGCCAGCTCCCTCCAGAGCATGCCACCTACTCTGTCCTGGATCTAAAATATGCATTCTTTTCCATACCATTGCACCGGTTAGCCAACCCATGTTTGCTTTTGAGTACCCTTGGCTTGGAGGAAGCGGGCAACTAACCTGGACCAGACTACCCCAAGGATTCAAAAACTCCCCCACCTTGTTTGGGGAGATGCTGGGGTGGACCTGTCCCTCTTCAGGGAGCAACATCCAGGTGTTAACCTACTTCAGTATGTAGATGACCTCTTAGCCTCACCGGACTTGGACTCTTTCAAAGAGGCAACCCTCAACTTACTGAAAGCGTTGGCGGAAATGGAGTATCGTGTATCTTCCAAAAAGGCTCAGCTCTGCTCCCACTCTGAAACATATCTGGGACATCTTAGAAAAAGGGGAACGGCAACTTTCATGTGACAGGATACAAGCTGTATTGGAAATCACAGCACCAATCTCCAAACGACAGGTACACGAATTTCTAGGTACGGTGAGATATTGCAGGCTGTGGATCCCTGGATTCACGGGAATTGCTAAGCCCCTCTACACCGCCACGGCAGGCAAAGGAAATGACTTGTTGTGGACCAAAGAGCAGCAAAAAGCCTTTGAAGATCTGAAGACATCTCTGGTGAGTGACCCACTCTAGGGCTACCTGATCTGTCCAAACCCTTTCATCTATTCATTGATGAAAGTCGAGGGGTTAGCAAAGGAGTCTTAACCCAGTCCATTGGGCCTTGACATCAACCAGTAGCATGCCTCTCAAAAAAGCTGGACTATGTAGCTGCTGGATGGCCCAAATATCTAAGAGCTGTCACAGCCACTGCCCTTTTAATCCAGGAAGCCTCTAAATTAGCCTTTGGCCACACCCTGGTGGTAATGGCCCCACATTCAGTGGAATCCCTCCTCCGCAGTCCCCTGAACCGCTGGATATCTAATGCCAGAATCACGCAATATCAGGTTCTTTGTTGAACCCACCCTCCCTGGTATTCTCAAAAATGGAGGCACTAAATCTGGCCACCCTGCTCCCTGACTCTAGTGCCCCCTCCCCGGTGGCCCACGACTGCTTGCACTTCCTGGAAACCTTGACTGGGCTACTCCCAGACCTTATCAATGTGCCTTTCCTGGATGCTTCCCATAATCTCTACATAGATGGCAGCAGCTTTGTTAAAGACGGAGTCTGTTATGTGGGAGCAGCAGTACTAGAGCCACCCAAAACTATCTGGGCTCAATCCTTAAGTCATGCACCTCCTCCCAATGGACCAAACTAATAGCCCTTACCCAAGTGCTAAGATGGGCAAAAGGCCGAACTTTCAATATTTATAGGGACAGTCGTTATGCTTTTGCTACAGCCCATGTACATATTGCACTGTAGCAAGAGCGAGGATTCCTAACATCTAGAGGAATAGAAATATAAAAAGGGGGCTGAAGTCTTAGCACTATTAGAAGGTATTTGCTTCCCTAACCAAGTAGCCATTGTTCACTGAAAGCGTCACCAGATAGGAAACTCCCCACATGCTGAAGGCAACCGACTAGCAGACGAAGTCTCACAAACCCCGGACTTCCTACCAGTCACCCCTGTCCAAATGCTCCCGACAGTCCCCAGCCAGAGCCCACGATAATGCCCTATTCTCCAGAAGACATCAAGAAGGGGGAAAGTCTAGGATATAAAATTTCCCCAAAAGGTTGGTTAGTCCTGCCTAATGGCAAAACATACCTACCTGAAGCAGTGGGGAGACAATTGGTCAAAAAGCTGCATGACACCACACACATGGGTGGCACCAAATTAATAGAACTAATAAAAAGAGACTTTTATTTCTCAGACTTGTCTAAAATCAGAACAAGTATCACATCAAGATGCAAAGTCTGTGAAAAGTAAATCAAAGAGGAGGTGTCCAAGTTCCAGTGGGAACTAGGCTCTGGGGGATGGAACCAGGAGAGCCCTGGGAAATAGACTTTACTGAGATAAAGTTGGGAAAATATGGATATAGGTATCTCCTGGTGCTGATGGATATGTTTTCAGGGTGGGTGAAAGGCTACCCAACTAAAAAGGAAACAGCCACAGTAGTAGTTCCCAGCCTTCATAGTGCAGGTGACTCAACAATTGGCTAAAGCCCTGGGTATAAATTAGAAACTGCACTGTGCATTTCAGCCCCAAGCTCAGGACAGGTTGAAAGAATGAACCGCACCTTGAAAGAAACCCTAACCAAATCGGCTCTGGAGTCTTGTGAAAACTGGGTGAGTCTCCTTCCTTTTGCCCTCTTTAAAGCCAGATGTACCCCCTATATTCATGGCATTACACCCTACAAAATATTATTTGGCAGACACCTGCCCCTGTTGCTCAAGTTGGGGTTAGAAAAAAATATCTGAATATAACAACCAATATCTTTTCTCTACTCTAAATGTGCTGGACCAGATTAGAAAAATGGTCAATCGGACGGTCCAAGAAGCCCTTCTCCCTTGTTCAAGTACTAACCCTCTTTCATTTCAGGTGGAGCCTGGAGATCTGGTCTGCATTCAAAAGCTCCAGGCTGGAACCCTGGAGCCACGGTGGACCGGCCCATATGCTGTGATCCTCACAACACCCACGGTAGTAAAAGTCGTAGGGAAAAGGCACTGGATACATGCGTCCCAGCTAAAAGCCTTCAAGTCTGGAATGGAGGACTCAAAAGCAGGAAAGTAGACAGTCATCAGGACAGAAAAACCGTTAAAAATCAAGATTCACCGGGTTAGTTAAAACTAAGGGTGGGGAAGGAGGGGGAAATATAACAATGCTCTGGCAAATAAGTTTGAAACCAAAAAAACCTAAACTTCTCCATCCAAAAACCCCCATTGCCCCCTTGTTGTCCATGTTGTCCTCTGTCTTCACCTTCCTAAACAATAGCCAACCAAACACCACTAAAGATTGTTGACTCTGCCTAAACCTCCAAACTCCTTATTACATTGGGATAGGGGCAATGGGAGCATTATTCCAAATGCATCACCGTATGTTCAAAAAATATCAATAGACAAAAGACAAAAACTGTGTTATAAGCCAATTCTAACTCTGGGGGACCTACAAAAACTACTTTAAAACCTATCTACTCAGAATGACACAGATCTAAAGGAATTGGAAAAGTCATTTAGTCACCTCAGAACATCCTTATCCTCTCTTGCCAAAATGGTTTTAGAGAATAGGCGTGGGCTAGATCTATTATTCTTAATACAAAGAGAACTATGCTGTGGGAGATGTTTGTGTGGGATGTGGTGGGAGGTGTGGGAGGTGGGCAACATGGGAATCCCAGTGGGTTCCGTGTAATATTTTGGGTAATCTAAGCACCTCTTAAAATATATGTATATATATATATATATATATATATATATATATATATATATATATAT
>JAKSZT010000496.1:111055-184293 GCA_026826555.1 Tolypeutes matacus
TGTGAGAATTTTGATTTTTACCCATAATAAAAAAAAAAAAGAAATACATAGAGCTATCAGAACTATATGAGCTTGGCCTTGTGAACTATGAAACATATAGTCTGTTTTTGTTATTTTCCATGGCAGTATGAAATCACAAAATTTTCACAAAGATTAAAAATTAAATACCCACCACTATGTCCAAGTAAAAAAAAAAAAAAAACAAAAAAAAAACAAAGAGAACTATGGTAGCCCTAGGAGAAACCTGCTGTTTCTAAGCTAACCACTCAGAAGTAATTAAAGAAAGTCTCTCATTAGTTAAAAACAAGCTAAGGGAATGAAAAAAAACTTAGAACCAAAAATGCTGATTTGTATAAAAGCCTATTCTCATAGCCCAGATGGCTAACCACCTTAATCACCGCTGTTGCAGGACCACTTGTCCTAGTCCTACTAGAATTTCTAGTAGGCCCTATTTTCATTAACTGCCTCACTTCTTACATCAGAAAAAAATACAGGCAGTGAAGGTGATGATATTATGCACTTATTACAACCCCTTGGCCACTGATGCAGAGTCAATGGTTTGACTAATGCTATTACAGGAGTGGAGAACGAGAAGGAAGTAAAACAGCACCAGGAAATTCCCAGTAGAAAAATCCTCTAACGATTGTGGGTGGAAACCAGGTTACCATCCAGGTCTGAAAAGAATCAGTACGTCATGCCTCAAAGATCAACCACTCCCCCTCCCTGCTGGAACACTAAAGGCAATATCAGCTTCTGGAACATTGCTTGCTTGCCTTGTTAGAGAAATATGTATGATGATTAAAACAATTCTGTTTTTGGTTGCTATAGAAATATGTATGATGATTAAGACAATTCTGTTTTCAGTTGCTAGAGCCACGGAGGAAGGAGTTCTATAAAAACTGCAGTCACCGGACATTAGGTGCAACTCTCATTAAGGAGTGCACCCCGACAGTTAATAAAGGTTTCATTGAAATTTTCTCCTGGAAGCCATTATTTAAACGAAGTGTTCTGCTTCACCACCTGGCCAACCCCTGTCTGGGGCAGGTACATCATACTGGGGCATCTGTGACTTTATACTTGTCTCCAAGCCATGTGACTCCCCTGCCTGACTCCCTGTCTTGCAGGACTTGCTGGCCAAGAGCCCTTCCCCCTCAGTCTTACCAGTACTCATTCCCACCTAGTGTGGAGACACCCAGAGTTTACAGGTGAATTCACTGGGCAACAGTATCACACTGCCATTTGGGAACAGGGCAGCTTTCCAATGCTGTGCCCATAGCTGTTTGAGTTTGCCAAGTGCTGTGAATGCAAAATACCAGAAATAGGTTGGATTTTATTTAATTCATTAGGGTTAAAGCTTACATTTCTGAGGCTGTGAAAATGTCAAAATCAAGGCATCATCAAAAATGCTGTCTTAACAAGGGTCAGCTGCTCTTGGACTCCTGCCAAGGCAAAATGATGGGCCTGCCTGTCTCTCTCTGCCTTCTCCTCCAAATTCACTTTCTCCCTGAGGTCAGCTGTGGGCCATCAGACACAATTGCTCACACCACTCTATTCTACTCTGGCCTGGATGTCTTCAGCTTCAAGCTGCTCCATGACTCCAGCCTCTGGCCTCTCCCTCAGCCTCTCAGGGTTTCTGTGTCTCTCCACTGCTGTAGAAGATCCTGGAGACCTCTCCCACATGGCAGGGTAAACATGGCAGCACTCTTTCTCTGTGTGTTCCATGTATGTAGGACCTCAGCACAATGATTGGGTTCCATCCTGGTGCCTGAAAACTAATCAGAGGCCCTTAACTAAACTAAAGCAATCTAACAAAAGTAACCTAATTAAAAGTTCCCTTTTCTGAATCTAACCTAAGTGTCCTACATACAAAAGGCTTACACACAGCAATAGGTTAATAAGAACATACTTTTCTGGGGTCCACACAAGACTCTAACGAGGGCATTAACCCAGGTCACAGGGATCAGGAGGGGCCTCATAAGTCTGGGAGAAATGGGAACACATGGAGATGTACTTTGGGTGTGGCCATTATTGAGAAAATGGGGTGCTGACAACCATTGCACTGGTCCCTAGAATGGTCCCAAGAAGAACTCAGTATACTGTGCTTTCTCCACCAAATCTTAGCTCCAAAATCAGGTTTGTAACTTAGAGAGGTGTGCCATTATTCCCCTCCCCAGAGCCAGTGCACACAGATTTTGCCTGGGGGGTGGGGGGACAGTAAGCAGGCTGTAAAACTGAAAGCCCCTGATTTCTTCTCAAAAGAACTGATTACATTTACCACAGAATGGAGGAATTTAACCCTAAGTGTGCTCTCAAAAGCAGTGGAGATCTTAGAGGGCCTGAGATTTAATTCATCGCAATCCTTCAGGAAGTAGTGAAATAAATACTATTACCGATGAGTAAAAACTAATAAAGTTTGCTAGCAGCAATTCACTTGAAAAGAAATGTAAAAGAATATTCATCAGGCAGAAAGAAAATAATCTTAGAAGGTTCAAGATTCAGGATGGATTGAAGAACAATATTTGTTAATTAAAATCATATATCTAAATGGCTATCGAATGGATAAAGTAAAAATGATATCCGAAGCCTAGGACACCAATAAAGTGTTAAAATACACCATAAAATAACATATAGCATAAGATGGGTAAATGGATGTGTAGCAGTTTAATATTATTATGAATTCCAAAAATAGATATGGGGTTATGCTTGTAAACTGTTCTGCTAATCTGGGCATGATTAAGTTATGATAAGGGCATTGAATGGGCCACAGTCGGTAAGGCATTGAGCCCTGTCCCTTGGTGGGTGGGGTCTCAAACATAAAAAGACATGAGTAGTTTTTCATGTTGGAATTCTGATGAGCAAGGAGAGAAGGCACCGGGGAAAAGAAACAAACCATTCACCTGACAGTTCACAGGTGGCATTGTGGAGAGAGGCAAAGCTTAGAGAGCCTCATAGTCTACAGCTGAACTTGTGGAGGAAACAGAGAAGCTGAGCCCAGAGAGAAACACAGACCTTGGAAGAGAGAAATCCAAGAACCCTGAACCCTGGGAAATGTCAGAAGTTGTCTTGCTCCAAGATGGGGTAACAGACTTTGGTGAAGGAAGAAACTTATGCTTTATGGCCTGGTAACAATAAGCTTCTACCACAAATAAATACCCTGTATAAAAACCAACAGATTTTTCATATTTGCCTCAGCACCCCTTTAGCTGACTAATCCAGGATATAACATGTTTCCAGATACATTATTTGGCAAGTCAATAACAAAAAGTGCAGATTTGGAAAGGCAAGCAAAAGTGTTATAATTTCCCCAGTAAACTTTAAAGAATATTATATAGTGCATCTCATCCAAATAATAGAAGAAATAAAATTGGAAAAAATATAGTCAGTCCAAAACAGAGTATTCAGGATTTCCTGGGTTGCCATTTTGGCCTTGGTTCTGGGGCCACCTAACTCGTACATTTTTGGAAGTGTACCTTGCTTATCCTTCAGAAGCCTGAAGGTTTCAGGGTTGATTTATGGGGTGTTGCTTTGTCCCCATCATAAATCAAGTGTTCTATCACTTCCCCATTACCTAATTATGAAGTAACCAAACTGGATGTGATGCTCATTTGAAGCAAGAAGAGCCATGAATGATAGAACAAATAAAAAGGAGATATTGTTGCACTTCCCAAATTTGATACTTACATGATTAATATTCAATCTTTCCTCTTTTCTAATGAATGCATTCAATGCTATAAACTTCCCTCTAAGCACTGCTTTTGCGGCACCCCACGAACTATGAAGAAGCATAGGACATTAAGAAGAAGAAAGAACCACATAACAAAAGGCTTGTGAGTGAAGCTATATCCACTTCCACAACAATATAGACTTAAGATGAAGGCAGAGAATGTAAGAAAGTTGGGAAAATATTTTCTCTGATCTCAAGCATTGTTTCCTCAAAATAAAACTTCTATGATTGTAACTCCACTTTGAAGGAATTGGACCCATGCTAATCTAAGTATGAGGGAATCTAAATAAGGAAAAAGAATGAAGAAAATCAGTTTTGCCAGTTTGCCCTATATGGTAGTCCACCCATTTAAGTGCAATGAGTTTGAAGTTTTCTTGGAAATTCAAACTCATAAGATATGTGAGAATTAATCCTTCAGAGAAACTATTTGGGATTTCATGAATTTTGGAAAGCTAGAGTCACATCAAAGAAACTTTCAGGAATAAACCTTGTGTATGTAAGGAATATGGAAAATCCTTTAGCCAGGCATTAAATCTCATTGAGCATGAAATATTCATACATTTGTTAGTATTAAAATGAACATGGGAAAGATTCCATCTGAAACAAAACCTCATGAAATATGAGAAAATTCAAACTAGAGAGAAACCATGAGTGTCCTGAATGTAATCTACTCTTTACAGTCATTTTTTACTCCTCATTTTAAAAACCATACAGGGGAGCAAGGATAGAAATTTAGTACATGTGGGAAAGTTTTCAACCTGAGAGAAAACCTCTTTATTCATGAGAAAATTCTTACTGAAGAGAAATCATATATATGTGGAAAGCATTAATTCAAATGTCAAATCTCAGATACAAGAGATTTCCTACTGCAAAGAAACCCTATGCAAGTAAGGAATGTGAAAAAGCCTTTAGATACAAATCATATCTCACAGACCATGAAAACACTCATAGTGGACAGAAACAAAAGGAATGTAAAGAATGCAGAGAAGCATTCAGCCAAAAGCTATTGCTGTTCATTAAACATCAGAGCATTCATTCTGGGAAAACAAAAAACACCTATATATGCAATGAATGTGGAAAAGCCTTCAACCAGAAGGAAAACCTCATTAAGCACCTGAGAATACATACTGGAGAGAAGCCCTATGAATGTGATGGATGTGGGAAAGCTTTAATTCAGAAATTAAGCCTCATTTCACACCAGAGAAAACAAACTGGAGAGGAATCCAATATATGTAAGGAATGCAGGAAAGTCTTCAGTAGCAAATCAAATCTCATTGACCATGAGAAAATTCATAGTGGAGGGAAACACTATATATATGTAAGTAATGTGGAATAGCCTTCAGTCAGAAGCAGTGTCTCATTAAACATTACAATATCCATACTGGAGAGAAACCCTGTGAATGTAATGAATGAATCTCCAAAGAATCTCCACCTCCAGTCTGTGCAACTTGTTGCCAATCTTTTAAGGAAGGTGCTGTGACTGTACAATTCAGGATGTCTTTCTCCTCTTGGAAAAGTGCACTTGCAGTTTGTTCTGAGATCTGCTCCTCCCATATCTTCTTCCACACTCATCTGTGTTCAATTTCTTACCACTAAATTGTGCCTCAGAACTCGAGATTTCTCTTAGGTTTTCTAAAGATGAGCTTTCCAATTATTTCTAATTATCCTGGTTGTTTTTACTGGTTCTTCAATCTATTACATTCTGGGTAAGCATTTTAAAAATTACCATTTTAAAAATAGTGTTACCCATTATTGTAGCATTTTCTTATAATGCACCCCAACCACTGATATTTTTTCAGTTTCTTCACCTGATTCTGATGTGAATTCAAATTTAACAGCCACTGAACTACAGTGGACTGCTTTCTACTTAACTCCATTTTTCCTTATTATTTAAAATCAGAAATGATCCTTTCATAATTAGAGGATATATTTCTAATCACAAGTATTTTAATAAGTTAGAAATTTTATTTATATTCTTAAGTTGTGCTCCAATATTTTTCTCATATGCAATAGGGTGTGGGATGGATGAAACTAGAGAATGCATGCATTTAGAAACAGAAATGTGTACCCAAAGTTTTTGCCAATGCAGATAATTCTGAGGAAGGAGGCATGGGGGTTGAGGCTAGAGAAGGTATTTTACTGTTTGCCATGGCAGACATAAATTATTTATTTACCATTTGCACGAATAATTTGGTTATAATTTAAAAGAAATTATGAAAGTAGTACACAATGAAACCATACATGGTGGTTGATTTGACGATATTGATTTGTATCTGCAACATGACTTGGTGGGAGGGCACTTGCCTTCATGCTTTGCAAATACACTCACCCATAAAGGAAAAGTGCTCACTCCTCTTGGCCACCTCCCCAGCTCCCTGGACAGGTGGAGGCCTCCCTCAGCAAAGATGAGCATGGGGGACTAGGAGCATGGACACGACTGTGTGAAGGCCACACTGTTCTCTACACGTGTTGGGTTAGAGGGCTGTTAGCACCACAGGAGAAGACAGACTTCCTGCTGCTTACTCCCCAGTGAAGACCTGCTTGAATGATTCACATCACTAACTGAAGCTGTGAGTGCTTAGCAGGGCTTTCTCCCTGTCCTCCGTTGTGGATCCAGAACCTATGATGATGGATTTCATTGGGGCTCTGAGAGTAGGGTTACCAAACAGGACATTCCCTCTCTGATTTGGGAGAACTGCAGTGAACACGTGTTAATTCCAGCTTCTCCAGTTGTTCATCAGCTTCTTCCCAACCAACCCCTGCATTCTCTTCTGGGATAGAAGAGGTCTGCATAATTTTCAACACTGTTAAAAATGTTTTAACATTTGAGGATTTCTGAAAATATTGCACGATCTCACAGCCTCACTTCTATTCTTGTGAGCCCTAGTTCCCAGGAATTTCTAGGATTCCTGTCCTATTTATTAGTGTCACTGGCCTAAAGTGGCTGATTCTGGAGATGTTATTGCTGTCCCAATGCTGTAATGTGAATTTTGACATTTCCTTCCTGACACCAACAGGTTTCATCTTGGCATTGCTATTTCTTTAACTGCCCCAAGATTGGAGAAGGTGAAAGCAGAACTGGAAGCAGGAGACCTGAGTCTGTGCCTGATACCCAGTAGGGGTACAATAAGAACAGACTCCCCAGAGGGTCAATGCTGGAGGTCAAGGGAAGGAGGGAAGGGCAAAAGGAGCAGGAACAGGAAGTCTCCTCTCTGTGCCCTGAAAACTCTGCTGCACCACACCCCAGGGCCCATGTTTTATCTGCCCCTGCCCACCTGGCCAACACCTGTCTGAGGCAGGCACATCATACTGGGGCATCTGTGATTTTATACTACTTGCCAATCCATGTGACACCCCTGATTGACTCCCTATTCTACAGGCCTTGCTGGCCAAGAGCGCTTCCCCCTCTGTCTTACCAGTAATCTTTACTGCCTAATCTGGAGACACTCACAGTTTAAAGCTGAATTCACTGGGCAGCATCATCACACTGCTGTTTGGGAACAGGGCAGCTCTTCCACCCTGTGTCCGTAGCAGCTTGAGTTTGCCAAGTATTTCCAATGCAAAATACCAGAAATAGGTTGGATTTTATTGAAATTTATTAGGGTTAAAGCTTACAGTTCTGAGGCTGTGAAAATGTGCAAATCAAGGCATCATCAAAAATGCTCTCTTAACAAGGGACAACTGCTGCTGGACTCCTGCCAAGGCAAAATGTTGGGCCTGCCTGTCTCTCTCTGCCTTCTCCTCCAAACTCACTTTCTCCCTGAGCAGTGGGCCATCAGACACAATTGCTCACACCTCTACCTTCTCTTCTGACCTGGATGTCTTCAGCTTCAAGCTGCTCCATGACCCCAGCCTCTGGCCTCTCTCTCAGTCTGTCAGGGTTTCTGTGTCTCTCCACAGCTGTAAGAGATCCAGGAGACCTCTCCCATTGGCATGGTAAACATGGGAGCACTCTTTCTCTGTGTGTTCCATGTATGCAGGACTTCAGCACAGTGATTGTGTCCATCCTGGTGCCTGAAATGTAATCAGAGGCCCTTAACTAAATTAAGCAATCTAACAAAAAGTGACTTAATCAAAAGTTCCCTTATCTGAATCTAACCAAAATGTCCTACACACAAAAGGCTTACACATAGCAATGAGTTAGTAAGAACATACTTTTCCGGGCTCCACACAATATTCAAATGAGGTCATTAACCCAGGCTGCAGGGATCAGGAGGTCTCCTAAGTCCAGGAGAAATGAGAACTCATGAAGCAGGGGCTGTACTCTGGATATGGCCATCATTGAGTAAAATGGGGTGCTGACTGCCATTGCACTGGTCCCTATAATGGTCCCAAGAAGAACTCAGTATACTGTGCTTTCTCCACCAATCTTAGCTCCAAAATCATGTGTGTAACTCAGAGAGGTGTACCATTATTCTCATCCCCAGGGCCAGAGTGCACAGATTTTGTCTGGGGGGTGAGGGGGCAGGAAGCAGGCTGTAAAACTGAAAGCCCCTACTTTCTTCTCCAAAGAACTGATTACATTTACAACAGAATGGAGAAATTCATCCTTAAGAGTGCTCTCAAAACAGTGGAGTTCATAGCGGGCCTGAGATTTAATTTATCTCAATCCTTAAGTGAGAAGTGAAATAAATACTTTTACAGATGTGTAAACACTAATAAAGTTTGCTAGCAGCAATTCACTTTAAAAGAAATGTAAAAGAATATTCTTTAGGCAGAAGGAAAATAATCTCAGAAGGTTCAAGATTCAGGATGGATTGAAGAACAATATCTTTTAATTAAATTCATATATCTAAATGACCTTTGAATGGATAAAGTAATAATGATACCCATGGCCTACGACATCAATAAAGTGTTAAAATACACCATAAAATAATATATAGCATAAGATGGGTAAATGGATGTGTAGCAGTTTGATATCAATATGAATAGCAAAAATAGATATTGGATTATGTTTCTAAACTGGTCTGTTAATCTGGGCATGATTAAGTTATGACAAGGGCATTGACTGGGCCTCAGTTGGTAGGTGTTGAATTCCACCCCTTGGTGGGTGGGGTCTCAAACATAAAAAGAAAAGACAAAGGACAGATTTGGAGCAGTTTTTGATGGTGGAGTTCTGAAGAGCAAGGACAGAAGGCCCCAGGGAAAAGAGAAAAGCCATTCACATGACAGTTCACAGCTGGCCTTGTGGAGAGAGGCAAAGCTTAGAGAGCCTCATAGTCTACAGCTGACATTGTGGAGGAAACAGATGAGCTGAGCCCAGAGAGAAACGCAGCCCTGGGAAGAGAGGAACCCAAGATTCCTGAACCCTGGAAAATATCAGAAGCTGTCTTGCTCCAAGATGGGCTAACAGTCTTTGGTGAAGGAAGAAACTTATGCTTTATTGCCTGGTAACTGTAAGCTTCCACCCCAAATAAATATGCTTTATAAAGTACAACAGATTTCTGGTATTTTGCATCAGCACCCCTTTGGCTGACTAATACAGGATACAAAATGTTTTAAAATACATTATTTGGCAAGTCAATAACAAATAATAAGTGCAGATTTTGAAAGGCAAGCAAAAGTGTTATAATTTCCCCAGTAAACTTTAAAGAATACTAAATAGTGCATCTCATATTAATAAATGGAAGAAGAAAAAATTGAACAAAAATAGTCAGTCCAAAACAAATGTTCAGGATTACCTGGGTGGGAAGTGGCTGTCGCTCAATCATTAGGGCTCCCGTTTACCATATGGGAGGCCCCGGGTTTGGTTCCTGGGGCCTCCTGGTGAAGGCAAACCCGCCCGCATGGCGTGGTTAGCTGACCCAGCGAGCACAAGCAGCAAGGGGGGGATAAATGAATAAATAAATAAAATCTTAAAAAAAAAAAATAAGGATTACCTGGGTTGCCATTTTGGCCTTTGTTCTGGGGCCACGTTACTCACGCATCTTTGGAGGCTGCACCTTTCTTATCCTTCAGAAGCCTGAAAGTTCCAGGGTTGAATCTCCACCTCCATTTTATGCAACTTGTTGCGAATCTTTTAAGGAAGCAGCTGTGACTGTGCAATTCAGGATGTCTTTCTCCTCTTGGAAAACTGTATTCACAGTTTGTTCTGGGACTGCTCCTCCCACATCTTCTTCCACACTCATCTGTGTTCAATATGTTACCACTAATTTATACATCAGAACTCGAGATTCCTCCTAGTTTATGTAAAGATGGACTTTCCACATATTTCAAATTATCCTGGTTGTTTTCACTGGTTCTTCAATCCATTATTCTGGGTAAGCATTTAAAAAAATCACCATTTTAAAAATAATGCAAGAAGATATGGAGTGAGGGAAGGCAAGATGGCATTGGTTTAGCAGGGTACTTATGGAGAGTTCCGAGAGCATGGCGAATTGTGGACAGGGTCTTGCCCAGGGGTCTGTGTTGTGAGTTTGTGGTGAGAAGCTTGGGACATCTATCTGCACAGATCAACAGCATGGATTGAACCGTAGGAATTCTTGAGTTTTAAGCCTGCCTGTGGTGGTTAACACAGACAGCTGAACCCCACACTTAGGGGAAAAGAAAAAGTTGGCTGCTGGCACAGGAGTTGTGGCTACAACCTGCCCTGTGGGAGTGGGCAATATTTGAGAGTGGTGGGGCTCTGGCAAAGGGGTGAGAGGGCTTTATTTTTCTAGGAAATCGGCTGCCTGGAACCTCTTGCAGCTTGGGTGAACAAAACAGCTGGAGTGAATAGGCAACTGGTGGAGGGGAGGGGTGAATCTGTTAAGGGAGTTGATTTGCCTTGCTGCCCAAGGATAAGCCCTGGGCCCTGTGGACCGGGGAGAGGGGGCACTCTCCAAGAGAGGGAGGTTTCATGTATGGGACAGGAAGGGGACTTTTTTGCCATTGATTTTGCTGCCTGGACCCCCCATTGCTTTGGGAAGCAGATAAGCCAGCTTGAAGCAGTGTCATGCTGAGGAGAGAGGCAAATCTTCTGAGGAAACTGGATTTACCCAGCAGCCTGGTGACACTGAGGCTCAGCTCCAGAAGGGGCATGGTCAGCCATATTTAGCATTCTGCACTGACTAACATCAGAGCTCCAGCTCCCCTGGGGAGTCCAGGAAGTGGGAAGTGCTTGATTAGTTTCCAGGAGCCCAGTTAGGCTCCCGTCCATGAGGGGGGTGGTCTAGAAGAGGACTTATTTTGGGTCCTGTATTTTGCTAAAAAAAAAAAAAAAAAAGACAGTCACTTTAATAAATGAAAAATAAATTCTTTTAAATTTAGTTTAATAGCTAAAATTGTTTCAGGACCTGCATAGAGAACCCTGCAGGGAAATTGATTGATAAACACAAGCAGGCAGAGAGGATATACGGGGACTCTTGATCCTCCTTAGCTTTGTTTGACTGCTTGCCTGTGTGGTTGTTTGGTTTTTCTCTCTTTATTTGTTGTCTCTGGCTTTTCTTTCCTCTCCCCACCCCCTTTCTTTTGTCTTTCTTTTTTTTTTTAAATTAGGTGCTCCTAGCCTGATTCTTCTTTGCTATGCTTCTTCTTCAGTAATTTCCCATTCTCTGTCTATATTGATTTTGTATTACAAACTATCACTTCTCCTTCCTTCATCCCTCTGCCATCTGCTTTATGTTGCGGATCTTATACACCACATTTTTTCATATGTCCACAAATTAAGGGTGTCAATTTCTATTTTATCTATTTTGTTTCCTTTTTTTAAAAATAATATTAACTTTTTCCTTTCAGCCCTTTCTTTACTCTTTCTCTCCCTCCTCATAATTATGGCCTTCTAAATCATTATATATATATTCCTCAATTTGGTTTCCCAGTCCATTGTAGGTACTCCACTTTTTTCCCTATTACTCTACACTGCTTACATGAGTCAAATATTCATTTCATTAAGTCTTATTTGGCCCCTCTTCTAACTTTTATCAATAGTACTATTATCCTTCTTCCTTCTTCACATCTTTTGATTCCTCTGGCCTAATCTTTTGCCTTCAAGGGAACATAGAAAGAAACAAGGAAATAAAAGAAGAAGAAAAAGTGTCAAAGAGAAAACTTAACACACACACAGAACCACCAGCTAAATAAAACTCTAGAGCAGAGAGAGAAGCTAATCAACTGAATAAGCCCATCAAGATAAAATGATGACTACAGGGCAACAAAAAATTACAAACCACACTGAAAAATAGGAAGACATGGGCCAGTCCAATGAACAAACTAAAAACCAGGAAGAGATGCAAAACATCGAACAAGTAATCAAAGCTATCAAAAAAATATCATGGACCAACTTTAAAAAGTGAAGGAAGAGATTAAGGATATAAAGGAGACACAGGGAGAACATACTGAAGAAATTGTAAACTTACCCAAAAAGATAACAGATATTATGGTGATCAATTGCTCAATCCAAGTAATCAAAAAGATGCTGGACTCACATAACAGCAGATTTGAACAGGCAGAAGAAAGAATTAGTGTTGTGGAAGACAATACAACTGAAATAAAACAGATAGTAGAACAGATAGACAAAAAGATAGAAAAAAATCCAGCAGGGTCTCAGGGAATTAACTGACAACACAAAATGCACAAACATATGCATTATGGGAATCCCAAAAGGAGAAGAGAAGGGAAAGGGAACAGAAGGGGTGTTGAAGGAAATAATGGCTGAAAACTTCCCAACCCTATTGAGAGAGATGGATGTGCAGATCCATGATGCACAGTGCACCCTAAATAGTATAAATCCCAACAGGCCAACTTCAAGACATATACTTGTCAAAATGTTCAATGCTCAATACAAAGAGAAAATACTCGAAGCAGCAGGAGAAAAGTGAACCATCATATACAAGGGAAGCACAATAACATTAAGTGCTGATTTCTCAGCTGAAGCCATGTAGGCAAAAAGACAGTGATATGACATAGTCAAAATAATAAAGAAAAAAACTTCCAGCCATGAATTCTCTGTCCAGCAAAACTGGCATTCAAAAATGATGGAGAGTTCAAAATATTCACAGATAACAGAAATTAAGAGAGTATGTCAATAAGAAACCTGCACTTCAAGAAATACTAAAGGAAATTCTACAAATTGAAAGGAAAGAACAAGTGAGAGAGAGTTGGAGGAGAGTTTAAAAACAACTAATAAGACAAAAACCAAAAGAAAACAACATGGCATACATTAATGCAAAGAAAAAATGGCTGAAGTAAAAAATTCATTATGGGTAATAACACTGAATGTTAATGGATTAAATTCACCAATCAAGAGCCACAGATTGGCAGAATGGATAAGGAAATATGATCCATCAATATGCTGTCTACAAGAAATCCACCTCTGACCTAGGGATTCTAGGAGGCTGAAAGTGAATGGCTGGAAAACCATTTTACAAGCTAACAATAACCAAAAAAGGGCAGGAGTAGCTATTCTAATATCAGAAAAAATAGACTTTAAATGCAAAACTATTGTAAGAGACAAAGGTGTACAGTATATATTAGTAAAAGTGGTTATCTCTCAAGAACAGAGAACAACCATAAACATTTATGCACCTAATCGGGGTGCCTCAAAATACATGAGGCAAATTCTGGAAAAATTAGCGGAGAAATAAATGCCTCTACAATTATAGCCGGGGAATTTAATACACCATTATCATCATTAGACAGAACATCTAGATAGAGAATCAATAAAGAAACAAAGGCTCTCAACAATACATTAGAGGACCTGGACTTAATAGACATATACAGAACACTACACCCAAATACGGCAGGATTTATATTCTTCTCAAGTGCACATGGAACATACTCTAAAATAGACCACATGCTAGGCCACAGAACAACACTCAATGAATTCAGAAAGATTGAGATTATACAAAGTAATTTCTCTGACCACAATGGAATGAAGTTGGAAATCACTAAGGGCCAGAGAAACAGTTTAGGCACAAGGATATAGAAGTTAAACAGTACACCATTAGACAAACAGTGGGTCAAGGAGGAAATCTCAAAAGAAATCAGTAACTACCTTGAAACTAATGAAAATGACAACAGAACATATCAAAACCTATGGGAAACAGTGAAAGCAGTCCTGAGAGGGAGGTTCATAGCCATAAATACATATATTAAAAAAGAAGAAAGTGATAAAATTGAAGACCTAACTGCACACTTGGAGGAATTGGAAAAACAACAACAAACTAAAGCAAAAGGAAGTAGAAAGGAGGAAATAACCAAGATTAGAGCAGAACTAAATGAAATAGAGAATAAGAAAGCACTGGATGTGGTCTCTCTCTAAGCCAAACTCAGCATATGATTGCATTACCTTCCCCCCAACGTGGGACATGACTCCCGGGGATGAGCCTCCCTGGCAATGAGGGATTAACACCAAGTGCCAACTGGCAGCTTTGTGCAGTGGCAGTATCGTAGCCAATGAGGTTTATCCGAGGCACGATTATTGCTAATTGAAAACTTTTCCCAAGTGCCAACTGGCTACACAACTGGAAAAAGACCTTGAATAAAAGGGGGAAACGGTAAAGACAAATGAGTTCAAGTGGCTAAGAGACTTCAAAGAGAGTCGGGAGGTCATCCCAGAGGTAACTCTTACGCACACCTCAGTAGGAGCTCATAGAACATCTAAGTGCCTATCACCCCACTCAGTGGGGTTCCTGAGAGCTCCAGAGACACCCTGGTCTTATATAAGGGGGGATAGCCCCAGAGACTGATGCCTTATCAGTGGGTTCTATTTTGGAATCTGTGCTCCTAAGAGTGACAGAATTAGACTCAAATAAGTCCTCCCTGCACATGGTTCACCAGTCCCTTCTATTCAAACCTACATGTGATGCTGGAGTTTCTTAGGTATACTTCCAGAGACTGGAGCCTCCCACCTACCTATGTGCCAGGTGTGCATGAAATCTAGGTGGAGCTGCAACTCCTACGCTACAGCTCAATGGACTCATCCAAGTCACCTGGTGAGGAGATAACGATGGGAAATGGCCATCCCAGGGAATGGAGAGGGCCTGCATCTGCAGGCAGGATCATCCCACCCACCATATCCATGGGATATAAGCCCTCTCTCACTTGGAGTTGGAGTGGACATCACCATCCCAGTCGCCTCTGGATTGGGGGAAGAACTATGGACTAGAGTGGACTTGATGGTATTCTCTTGCTCACATATGGTGATTCTTGCAATGCAAGAAATTATAACAATGAGGTGGAGCCAGTGGCCACTTGACAGTTTTTGGGTAGGGAGGGGATGAGCAGTTGAAATACAGGGTCTTCTTTGGGAGTTGGAGGTTGTCCTGAGTACTGTTTTGGCAATGGATGTAGGCCATTTTAAATCAGCACACACCACTCAGAACTGAGTGGGAGAGAGTGTGGTCTACAGTGTGAACTGTGGTCTATGGTTGGTGGCAAGGCTCCAGGATGTGTAAGTTTATTGAGGTTGGTGGGCCACACTGTGGGAGATGTTTGTGTGGGATGTGGTGGCAGGTGTGGGAGGTGGGCAACATGGGAATCCCAGTGGGTTCCGTGTAATATTTTAGGTAATCTAAGCACCTCTTAAAATATATGTGTGTGTATATATATATATATATAACATTTTTGTAAGCAAATACACATATATGCATATATATTTATATATCATTTTACAAATGTTTGTATGTATTGTGAGAATTTTGATTTTTACACATAATAAAAACAAAACAAAACAAAGCACTGGAAACAATAAACAAAACCAAAAGCTTGTTCTTTGAGAATATCAATAAAACTGACAAACCCTTAGCCAGACTAACAAAGAAAAAGAGAACAGATGCAAATACACAAAATAAGGAATGAGCAATGGGATATCACTACTGACCCCACAGAAATAAATAGTATTATAAGAGGATATATTGGAAAATTATATGCCAACAAGAATGATAATTTAGAGGAAATGGACAACTTTCTAGAAACTCACAAACAGCCTACATTGATGAAAGAAGAAATTGATGAAATCAACAGTTTAATTACAAGTAAAGAGATAAACTCAGTCACCAAAAACTTCCCAACTAAGAAGAACCAAGGACCAGATGGCCTCACACCTGAATTTTACCAAACATTCCGGAAAGAGCTAACACCAATTCTGCTTAAGCTCTTCCATAAAATAGAAGTAGAAGGAATATTGCCTAACTCATTCTACGATGTAATCATTACCCTAATACCAAAACCAAGCAAAGATACCACAACAAAGGAAAATTACAGACCAATTTCTCTTATGAACGTACAGGCTAAAATCCTCAACAAAATACTTGCTAATCACATTCAATGACATATCAAACGGATTATGCACCATGACCAAGTGGGTTTCATCCCAGATATGCAAGGAAGTTTAAATATTGGAAAATCAATCATGTAATACACCAAATAAACAGATTGAAAGGAAAAATCACATGATCATCTCTACAGATGCAGAAAGAGCATTGGACAAAATACAGCACGCTTTCCTGATAAAAACACTACAAAAGAAAGGAATAGAAGGAAACTTTCTGAATATTATAAATGGTATATATGAAAAACCCAAACCTAACATCATCTTCAGTGGTGAAATCCTAAAAGCCTTCCCTCTGAGATCGGGAACAAGACAAGGAGGCCTACTATCACCACTCCTATTTAATATTGTCTTAGAAGTGCTTGCACGAGCACTGAGGCAAGAAAAGGACATAAAAGGCATCCAGATTGGAAAAGAAGAAGTAAAAATTTCATTATTTGCAGACAACATGATCCTATACATAGAAAACCCTGAGAAATATACAAGAAGGCTTCTAGGACTTATAAAGGAGTTCAGTAATGTTGTAGGCTATAAAACCAATGCTCAAAAATCAGTATCATTTCTGTACACCAATAATGAGCAAACTGAGGACAAAATCAGGAAAAAAATACCATTTACAATAGTAACTAATAGAATCAAATATCTAGGAATAAATTTAACTAAAGATGTAAAGGACTTATGTACAGAAAACTATACAACACTGTTAAAGGAAATCAAAGAAGACTTAAATAAATGGAAAATTATTCCCAGTTCATGGATAGGAAGACTAAACATCATCAAGATGTCTATCCTACCCAAACTAATCTACAGATTTAATGCAATGCCAAGAAGAATCAACACTGTATTTTTTAAGTAACTGGAAAAACTAACCAAAAAAATATATTTGAAGAGGTAAGAGGCCCTGAATTGCCAAAGACATATTAAAAAAGGAAAATGAAGTTGGAGGTATCACATTACCTGGTTTAAAACATACTATAAAGCTACAGTGATCAAAACTGTGTGGTATTGGCACAAGGACAGACTTACTGACCAATGGAACCCAATTGAGAGTTCTGATATAGATCCTCACATACACAGTCATCTGATATTCGACAAGGCCATGAAGCCCACTCAGTTAGGGGAGAATGGCCTCTTTAACAAGTGGTGCTTGGAGAACTGGATATCCATATCCAAAAGAATGAGTGAAAAATACCATCGCAAACCTTATACAAAAACCAACTCAAGATGGATCAAAGATCTAAATATAAGAGGCAAAACCATAAAGACCTTGGAAGATAATGTAGGGAAGCATCTACAAGACCTTTTAATAGGAAATATTTTCATGAACTTCACAGCCAAAGCATGAGCAGCAAGAGAAAAAATAGATAAATGGGATCTCATCAAAATAAAAAACTTCTGCACCTCAACAATGTTATTAAGAAAATAAAAAAGCAGCCTACCCAATGGGAGAAAATATTTGGCAAACATATATCTGTTAGGAGCCTAATATCCTGCATATATAAAGAAATCTTACACCTCAAAAATAAAAAGACAAACAACTCATTTTAAAAAATGGGCAAGTGACCTGAAAAGACACTTCTGCAAGGGAGAAATACTTATGGCTAAAAAGCACATGAAAAAATGCTTGACATCGCTAGCTATTAGGGAAATGAAAATCAAAACCACAATGAGATACCATCTTACACCCATAAGAATGGCAGATATTTTTTAAAAAAGCAGAATATAAATGTTCGAGAGGATGTGGAGGAATAGGAACCCTCATCCACTGCTGGTGGGATTGTGGAATGGTCCAGCCACTGTGGAGTACAGTTTGGCGATTCCTCAGAAAACTGACAATAGATCTTCCATTTGATCCAGCAATTCCACTATTGGGTATATACCCAAAATAATTGAAAGCAAAGATATGAACAGATATATGTACACCAATGTTCACAGTGGTATTGTTCACAATTACCAAAAGTTGGAATCAACTGCAGTGCCCATTAACAGATGAATGGATAAGTAAAATGTGGTACATATATACAATGGAATATTACTCAGCTGTTAGAAGGAATAAAGTGCTAACACATGGAATAACATGGATAAATCTTGAAGACCTTATGTTGAGAGAAGCAAGCCAGACATTGAAGGATGTACAGTTTATGACCTCACTGATTTGAATTGAGGAAAGATAACTCTCTGAGAACCACTGTCTGAAAGATAGGTTAACAAGGGAGAGAGAGAGAAGGATAGGTTGTGAGTCATTACCCATATGGACATAATCTATGGTAAAGTGATAGAATATAGCTACATATTGAAGGATAGGAAAGGTGGGTAGTGATATTACTGGGTTTGGTGGTGCAGGGTTAACAGGTGGGAAGATTAGAAAGGGCAGGTTAGAATACCCAGGGCATGTAACTATGAATCTTGTCATCCATTAGCCAAGAGAGGGGAGTGTCATATGCTCCAGGGGGATGGGGAGGAAGGAACAGAAAAGATCAAATGGGGCATTTAGTGGTCATGGGAAATGTTCTTCATTACCTTACAGTAATGGACACAGAACATGTTAACTATCGTCAAAAAATATTAACTGTACCGTCTAAAATGTAAACTATACTGTAAAGCATTGACAATGTTTAGTAGCTATGTTTCATAATCTGTATAACAGTTATAAAAATGCTACCATCCCCCAAAATAAAAGGTTGTAATATGGGGTGGGGAAGGGGGAGGGAGTTTGGGTATACTGGAATCTCTAGTGTTCCATGTGTAACTTTGCTGTGACCTAAAACTTCTTTGAAAACCAAATGAAAATTTGGAAGACACTGGGGAATGAGAGGTGGAATGTGTCACGGAACACACTGGACATCTGATAATGCAGTGATAAAAGCAGAAAAGATAAAAATAAAAATAATAATATTGATTTAAAATAAAAAATAATAAAAATATAAATAAATAAATAAATAAATAAACAAAAAAAACATTTTTTTCTTTTGTTTTTCCCATTTTCTTTTTTTGAATATCTCAATCCATTATTATATTTTATTTTTAGTTCTTTTTTTCTGAGTTCCCTTGTATTTTATCTCTTGCATTTAAGCTTATCATCATTATTTCATTTTCCTATTAATTGTATTTGGTTATTATATGGGCTTCATCTTCAAGGAAGTTTTGGGTCACAGAAGGGTTACAATGGTGGTTGCAGATGATCATTGGTTGGAGATGTCTGGGATGGGGGATTCATGGGAGTAAGCTCACCTGAATATACATGAAAGATATATAAAATTGTTCAAATGATCGAGGGATGGGACATGGTCATGGTGGGTAGACAATCACTCAATAAATGAAAGAATACTGTATTCCCAGCCTGGAGAGCTCTACCACATTCTCCAAGGGAGCAGCAACAGTCCCCTGAGTGCAGGGGCAGTGTCTGCCAAAAGAGGATGGCCCACTGTTAGGTTCTTGTTATTGATGACTAGCCTTATGAGTCTTTGCTCTTGTAATTGAAACTTGGCCTACTGTTATGGGGTGCCCAAGAATTGCCACCTGAGAGCCTTTTTGTTGCTCAAATGTGACCTTTCTCTAACCCAAACACAGCATATGAATGCATTACCTTCTCCCCAATGTGGGACATGACCCCCGGGGATGAGCCTCCTTGGCAACAAAGAACTAATACCAAGTGCCAACTGGAAACACAACTGGTTAAAAACCTTGAATAAAAGGGGGAAAAGGTAAAAACAAATGAGTTCATGTGGCTAAGAGACTTCAAAGAGAGTCAGGAGGTCATCCCAGAGGTAACGCTTACGCACACCTCAGTACGATCTCAGAGAACACCAAAGTGGATATCACCGCACACAGAAGGACTCCTGAGGGCTGTGGAGACACCCAGGTCCTATATAAGGGGGGATAGCCCTAGAGATTGACACCTTATCAGTGGGCTCTTCTTTGGAACCTGGCTCCTGAGAGTGACAGAGTTGGACTCAAATAAGTCCTACCTGCACATGTTCCATCAGTACCTTCTATTCAAACCTTTATGTGGGGCTGGGGTTTGTAGGTGTATTTCCAGAGACTGGAGTCTCTGGCCTGTGTATGTGCTAGAGTGAATCTCAGTGGAGCCGCAACTCCTAGTCTACAACTCAGTGGAATCACCCAAGTCACCTGGTGAGGAGATGACAATGATGGATAATGGCCATCCCAGGGAATGGAGAGAGCCTCCAGCTGAAGGCAGGATAATCCCATCCACTGTATCCATGGGATATAATCCCACTCTCACTTGAAGATGGAGTGGATATCACCATTCGAGTCCCCTCAGGATTGGGGGAAGAGCTATGGACTAGAGTGGACTTAATGGTATTCTTTTTCTTTTTTTTTTTTTTTTTTATTATGGGTAAAAATCAAAATTCTCACAATACATACAAACATTTGTAAAATGATATATAAATATATATGCATATATGTGTATTTGCTTACAAAAATGGTATTCTGTTGTAGGCAAATTGTGATTCAAGCAATGGAAGAAATTATAACAGTGAGGTAAAGCCAAGTGGCCACAAGACACTTTTGGGGCAGGGAGTGGAAGGGCAGTTCTAATACAGGGGCTTTTACAGGACTTGGGGATTGCCCTGAGTGGCGTTGTGGTGATCAATATAGACCATTTACATCAGAGTATACCATGCAGAACTGTGTGGGAGAGAGTGTGGTCTACGATGTGAACTGTGGTCTAAGCATAGTGGCAAAGCCCCAGGTTGTGTATATCCATTGCAGGTGATGGCCCCACTAATGAAAGATGTTTGTGTGAGATGTTATGGGAGGTATGTTAGGTGGAGATGATGGGAATCCCTGTAATTTTTGTGTAACTTTTATGTAATCTAAAATTCTTTTAAATATATATGAAAAAAATAATAATAACATTAATTTAAGCAAATGCACATATATGCATATATATCTATATATCATTTTACAAATATTGGTTTATAGTGTGAAAAAGTTGATTTTTACCCATAATAAAAAAAAAATAATTATGCTGCCCATTATTGTAGCATTTTCTTATAAGGCACTCCAAGCTTTTATATTTTTTCAGTTTCTTCACCTGATTCTGATGTGTATTCAAGTTTAACAGCCACTGAACAACAGTGGTTTGCTTTCTACTTAACTCCAATTTTCCTTATTATTTTAAATTAGATATGATCCTCTTATAATTGGATGATATACTTCTAATCTCAAATATTTTAAGAATTTTGAAAATTTATTTATATTCTTAATTTGTACTCCAATATTTTTCTCATATGTGATAGGGTTTGGGATGGATGAAACTAGAGAGTGCATGTATTTATAATAGAAATGTGTACCCAAAAGAATCTGCCAAAGCAGATAATTCTGAGGAAAGAGGAATGGGGGTTGAGGCTAGAGAAAGAATTTTGCTGTTTGCCATAACAGATATAAATTATTTTATACTCTGCACAGATAATTTGGTTATAATTTAAAAGAAATTATGAAAATAGTACACAATGAAATCCTACAAAGTGGCTGATTTGAAGATATTGATTTATACTGGGGTGTGCACTTCCCCTCACTCTTTGCAAATACAGTTGCCCATAAAGGAAAAGTGCTCACTCCCCTCTGCCCCCTTCCCAGCTGCCTGGATGGATGGAGGTCTCCCTTAGCAAGAGTGAACATGGAGCACGAGGAGCATGGATGCAACCATGTGAAGGCCACACTGCTCTCTACACATGTCCGGTTACAGGGCTGTTAGCACCACAGGAGAAGCTGGACTTCCTACTGCTTACTCCCCAGTAAAGCCCTGCTAGAGTGAGTCACATCACTAACTGAGGCTGTGTGCTGAGCAGGGCTTTCTCCATGTCCTTCTTTGCAGATTCATAACCTATGATGATGGTTTTCATTGGGGCTCTGAGAGTTTGGTTCCCAAACAGGACATTCCCTCTCTAGCTTTGGGGAACTGCAGTGAACACATGTTACATTCCAGATTCTTCAATTGTACATCAGGTTTTTCCCATCCAATCCCTCCGTTCTCTTCTCAGATTGAAGAGGTCTGCATCATTTTCAACACTGTTAGAAATATGTTGAAAATTTAATATTTAATTAGTCTGATAAATATCTGACATCTGTACCCTCTGAGGTTTTCTGTAAACATTGCATTCTCTCACAACCTCACTTCTATTCTTGTCAGCCCTAGGTCCCACGACATTCTGGTAATCCCATATTATTTATTAGGGTCACTAGCCTAATATTGTTCATTCTGGTGATGTTATTGCTGTACCCAATGCTGTAATGTGAACTTTGACATTTCCTTCCTTACACCAACAGGTTCCACCTTGGCATTGCTCTTTCTTTAGCTGCCCAAGATTGGAGAAGGTGAATGTAGAACTGGAAGCAGGAGACCTGAGTCTGTGCCTGAGACCCAGGAGGGGTACTGTGAAAGCAGCCTTCTCAGAGGGTCAATGCTGCAGGCCAAGAGAAGTGAAAAAGGAGCAGGAGAAGGAAGTCTCCTCTCTGTTCCCTGACTCCTCTGCTGCACCAGACCCCAGAACCCATGCTTTTATCTGCCCCTGCCGACCTGGCCAACACCTGCCTGAGTCAGGTACATCATACCGGAGCATCTGTGACTTTATACTACTCTCCAAACCACGTGACTCCCAGTCTGTCTTTTTGTCTTGCAGGACTTGCTGGCCACGAGCACTTTCCCCTCTGTCTTACCGGTACTCATTCTCACCTAGTCTGGAGACACCCACAGTTTACAGGTGAATTCACTGGGTAGCAGCATCACACTGCCATTTGGGAACAAGACAGCTGTCCAACCCTGTGGCCTTAGCTGTTTGAGTTTGCCAAGCACTGCCAATGCAAAATACCAGAAATAGGTTGGCTTTTATTGGAATTAATTCGGGTTAAAGATTAGAGTTTTGAAGCCATGAAAATGTCCAAATCAAGGCATCATCAAAAATGCTGTCTTAACAAGGGTCAGCTGCTGATGGACTCCTGCCAAGGCAAAATGTTGGGCCTTCTTGTCTCTCTCCCCCTTTTTTCTCCAAACTCACTTTCTCCCTGAGCTCAGCAGTGGGCCATCAGACACAATTGCTCACACCTCTCTCTTCTCCTCTGCCTGGATGTCTTCAGCTTCAAGCTGCTCCATTGCTCCAGCCTCTGGCCTCTCCCTCAGCCTCTCAGGGTTTCTGTGTCTCTCCACAGCTGTATGAAATCCTAGAGCCTTCTCCCACATGGCAGGGTAAATATGGCAGCACTCTATCTCTGTGTATTCCATTTTTGTATGACTTCAGCACAATGTTTGCAGTCCATCCATCTGCCTGAAATCCAATCAGAGGCCCTTAACTAAACTAAAGCAATCTAACAAACAGTGACCTAATTGAAAGTTTCCTCATCTGAATCTAATCAAAATGTCCTACATACAAAAGGCTTACACACAGCAATGGGTTTGTATGAACATACTTTTCCAGGGTCCACTCAAGACTCAAATGAGGGCAGTAACCCATGACACAGGGATCATGAGGGGTTTCCTAAGTCTGGGAGAAATGGGAACTCATGAAGCAGTGGCTGTACATTGGGTGTGGCCATCACTGCATAAAATGGGGTGCTGACCACCATTGCACTGGTCTCTAGAATGGTCCCAAGAAGAACTCAATATACTGTGCTTTCTCCAACAAATCTTAGCTCCAAAATTAGGTGTGTAACTCAGAGAGGTGTGTTATTATTCCCATCCCCAGAGCCAGAGCGCCCAGATTTTGGCTGGGTGGTGGTGGGCAGGAAGCAGGCAGAAAAACAGGGAGCCCCTAATTTCTTCTCCAAAGAACTGATTACATTTACAACAGAATGGAGAAATTCAATCCTAAGGGTGCCTCAAAAGCAGTGGAGATCGTTGAGGGCCTGAGATTTAATTCATCTCAATCCTTCAGCAAGAAGTGAAATAAATATGTTTACAAATGAGTAAAAACTAATAAAGTTTGCTAGCAGCAACTCACTTTAAAAGAAATGTAAAAGAATATTCTTTAGGCAGAAAGAAAATAATTTCAGAAGGTTCAAGATCCAGGATGGATTGAAGAACAATATCTGTTAATTAAATTCATGTATCTAAATGACTATTGAATGGATAAAGTAATAATGATATTCGTGGCTGAGGACATCAATAAAGTGTTAAAATACACCATAAAATAATATACAGCATAAGATGGATAAATGGATATGTAGCAGTTTGATATCATTATGAATTCCAAAAATAGATTTTGGATTATGCTTTTAAACTGGTTTGTTAATCTGGGCATGATTAAGTTATGATAAGGGCATTGACCGGGCTACAATTGGAAGGGTGATGAGCCCCGCCCCTTGGTGGGTGGGGTCTCAAACATAAAAAGACATGGCAAAGAACAGAGTTGAAGTAGTTACTGATGTTTGAGTTATGATCAGCAAGGACAGAAGTCCCGGGGGAAAAGAGACAAGCCATTCACCTGACAGTCCACAGCTGGCCTTGTGGGGAGAGGCAAAGCTTAGAGAGCCTCATAGTCTACAGCTGACTTTGTGGAGGAAACAGAGGAGCTGAGCAGAGAGAGAAACACAGCCCTGAGAAGAGAGGAACCCAAGAAGCCTGAACCCTGGCAAATGTTGGCAGCTTTCTAGCTCCAAAATTGGTAACAGACTTCAGTGAATGAAGAAATTAATGCTTTATGGCTTGGTAACTGTAAGCTTCTACCCCAAATAATACCCTTTATAAAGACCAACAGATTTCTGGTATTTTCCAACAGCACATGTTTGGCTGAGTAATACAGGATATAAAATGTTTTAAAATACATTATTTGGCAAGTCAATAACAAATAATAAGTGCAGATTTAGAAAGGCAAGGAAAAGCATTATAATTTCCCCGGTAAACTTTAAAGAATATTAAATAGTGCATCTCGGCCAAATAAATAGAAGGAAAAAAATGTACAAAAATAGTCATTCCAAAACAAAGTATTCAGGATTTCCTGGGTTGCCATTTTGGCCTTTGTTCTGTGGCCACCATACTCGTGCATCTTTGGAAGCTGCCCCTTTCTTATCCTCCCGAAGCCTGAAGATCCAGGGTTGATTTATAGGGTGTTGTTTTTGTCCCCATAATAAATCAAGTGTTGTATCACTCCCCCATTTCCTAGTTCTGAAGTCACCAAACTGGATGTGATGCTCATTTGAAGCAAGAAGTGCCATGAATGGCTATCATCTGATAGGAGCCTAATATCCTGCATATATAAAGGAATCCTTCACCTAGAAAATAAAAAGACAACTCATTTAAAAAATGGGCAAGTGACCTGAAAAGACACTCCTCCAAGGAAGAAATACAAATGGCTAAAAAACACATGAAAAAAATGCTCAACATCGTTAGCTATTAGGGAAAAGCAAATCAAAACTGTAATGAGATACCATCTTACACCCATCAGAATGGCAACTATTAAAAACACAGCAGACTACAAGTGTTGGAGAGGATGTGGAAGAATGGGAACCCTCTTCCACTGCTGGTGGGATTGTGGAATGGTCTAGTCACTGTGGAGGACAGTTTGTTGTTTCCTCAGAAAACTAACAATAGATCTTCCATATGATCCAGTGATTCCACTTATTGGCTTATACACAGAAGAATTGAAAGCAAAGATATATGCACACCAATGTACATAGCGGCATTGTTCACTATTGCCAAACATTCAAATCAACCCCCTGGTGCCCATCAACAAATTAATGGATAAACAAAATGTGGTACATACATACAATGGAATATTACTCAGCTGTAAGAAGGAATAAACTGGTAACACAAGGAATAACATGGTTGAATCTTTTAGACCTTATGTTGAGTGAAGCAAGCCAGGCATTGAAGGATGAACAGTCCATGACCTCACTCATTTGAATTGAGGAAAGTGAGCAGTGTCTAAGAACCATTTTCTGAAAAATAGATTAACAAGAAAGAGCAAGAGAAGAGAAGTTTGTGAGCCATCACCCATATGGACATAATCTATCGTGAAGAGTTAGAGTACAGTTGCATAGTGAAGGATAGGACAAGTGGGTAGTGATATTACTGGGTTTGGTGGTGCAGTGTTGAAAGGTCTGTAGATTAGGAAGGGTGGTTTAGAATTCCCAGGATTCCAGGGGCTATGGGAAGGGAGAGGGACCAGGTGAACTCAGGATTTGTGGGTATAAGGTTGAAAGTGCAGGAGTGGGAATGCTCTTATGGCAATATGACAAGGTAGTGTCCCTGGTTTAGGGTGTAGGTTGGGGGCATTCAGGATGGGGTGCATCTGGAGTAGGCTTCTGGAAAATGTGTGATTGTTCATCCTGTCAAAATGTATTGTGTTTTAGAGTGGAGAACCACATGGTGAGTGGGAAGGAAATGGACCCCCATCTTTGGGGGGATGGAAGCACCCAGAAACAGACAGGTGGCTGTCTCTTAGAAGCAAGGGTGAATCCTAATAGGGAAGGACAATCAGCATGTCAAGACCTCTTGTTGCAGGTAACTATGAATCTTGTCATCCAATGAGTCAAGGCAAGGGGTGTCATGTGCCCCAGGGGGATGGGGAAGGAGGAACAGAATAGATCTAACAGGGGGTATTTAGTGGTCAGGGGAAATGTTTTTCATTACCTTACAGTGATGGACACAGGACATGGTAAATATCATCAAAAAATTATTAAACTGTACCATCTAAATTGTAAACTATACTGTAAACCATTGACAATGTTTAGTAACTATGTTTCACTATCTGTATAACAGTTATAACAATGCTACCATCCACTTACAAAAAGGTTTTAATATGGGGTGAGGAAAGGGGGAGGAGGTTGGCTATATGAGAGTTTGAGTATTGTGTGTGACTTTGCTGTGACCTAAAACTTCTTTGAAAATTAAATGAAAATTTGGGAGACACTGGGGAGTGAGACGGGTACTGTGCCATGGAACAGACTGCACACCTGAAAATGCAATGATAAAAGGAAAAATGTTTTAAAGTTTTTAAATTTTTTTTGTTTTTTTCCCATTTGTTGAATATGCCAATCCTTTAATTTTATTTTTAGTGTTTTTCTTTTTAAGTTTCCATGAATTTTCTCTCTTATATTTAAAATTATCATTATTATTTCATTTTCCTATTAATTGTATTTGGCTATTATATGTGCTTCATCTTCAAGGAAGGTTTAGATCACAGAAGGGTTACAATGGGGGTAAGAGAGGATCATTGGTGCGGGGTGTCTGGGATGGGGGTTTCATGGGAGGAAGTTTCACCTGAATATACATGAAAGATATATAAAATTGTTCAAATGATCAAGGGGTTGATCAAGGCCGCAGTGGGTGGAGAATTACTCAATAAATTAGATAATATGAATTCCCAGCCTGGAGATCTCTGCCACATTCTCCAAGGGAGCAGCAACTGTCCCCCAAGTGCAGGGGCAATGTCTGGCAATGGAGGATGTTCCACTAATGGGTTCTTGTTATTGATGACTAGCCTTATGAGTCTTTGGTTTTGTAATTGATACTTAGCCTACTGTTATGGCGTCTAAGGTTTGCCACCTGTGAGTCTCCTTGTTGCTCAAATGTGGCCTCTCTCTAAGCCACTCAGCATATGAATGCATTACCTTTCCCCCACCATGGGACAAAATGCCCGGGGATGAGCCTCCCTGGCAAAAAGGGAGTAATACCAAGTGCCAACTGGCAATATGATTGGAAAAAGACCTTGAATAAAAGGGGGAAATGGTAAAGACAAATGAGTTCATTTGGCTAAGAGATTTCAAAGAGAGTCAGAGGGTCATCCCAGAGGTAATGCTTTTTCACACCTCAGTAGGATCTCATAGAACATCAAAGTGGATATCACCCCACACAGAGGGGCTCCTGAGGGCTCTGGAGACCCCCAGATCCTATATAAGTGGGGATAGTTCCAGAGATTGATGCCTTATCAGTGGGCTGTACTTTGGAATCAGTGCTCCTGAGAGTGACAGCGTGGGGCTCATATAAGTTCTCCCTGCACATGGTCCATCAGTCCCTTCTATTCAAACCTATATGTGGTGCTGGAGTTTGTAGGGGTACTTCCAGAGACTGGAGACTTTGGTCTGCCCGTGTGCCAGCTGTGCCTGGAATCTCGGTGGAGCTGCAACTCCTACTTTACAGCTCAATGGACTCACTCAAGTCACCTGGAAAGGAGGAGATGATGGACAATGGCCTTCCCAGGGAATGGAGAGAGTCTGTAGCTGCAGGAAGGACAATTCCATCCATCTCAACCATAGGATATAAGTCCCCTTTCACTTGGAGGTGGAGTGGTCATCACTATCTCAGACTCCTCAGGTTTGGGGGAAGATCTGTGGACTAGAGTGGACTTACTGTTATTCTTTTGTAGACATATTGTGATTCAAGCAATGGAAAAAAATAAAACAGTGAGGTTGAGCCAGGGGCCACAGGACACTTTCAGGGCAGGGAGAGGGAAAAGCAGTTGTAATACAGGGGCTTTTCCAGGACTTGGGAATTATCCTAAGTGACATTACAATGACAGACATAGGCCATTTTACATTAGCATATAAATGCAGAACTGTGTGGGAATGAGTGTGGTCTACAATGTGAACTGTGGTGTATGCTTAGTGGCAAAGCCCCAGGATGTGTATATCCATGGCAGGTGATGTGCCACACTAATGAAGGATGTTTATGTGGGAGATATGGGTGGTGTCAGAGGTGGGGAACATGGGAATCCCTGTAATTTTTGTGTAACATTTAGGTAATCTAAGAATCCTTTAAAATCTAAAAAATTTAATTTAAAAAAATGTAGACAAGTCATATTTCCTTATCCATTCTGCCAATCTATATTCTTGACTGGAGAATTTAATCCATTAACATTTAGTGTTATTACTCTCAAGGAATTACTTACAATAGTCAAATTTTCTTTGGGTTTATGTATGGTCTATGTTGTTTCTATTTCTATTTTTAGTTTGTCTTACACTGTCCTCCAACTCTCTCTCTCCGTTTTTTTTCCCTTTAACCTGCAGAACTCCCTTTAGAATTTCTTGAACAGCAGGTTTCTTATTGATATACTTATTTTGAACTTTCCATCATTTTTGTGTGCCAGCTTTGCTGGATAGAGAATTCATGGCTGGAAATATTTTTCTTTTAGTACTTTAACTACGTTATACCATTGCCTTCTTGCCTCCATGGTTTCAGGTTAGAAATCAGCATTTGATCATATTGTGCTTTCTTGTATGTAATGGTTCTCTTTTCTCTTGCTGTTCTAAGTACTTTCTCTTTGTCTTGAGCATTTAAAAGTTTAAAGAGTATATGTCTTGGAGTAGGCACATTTGGGTTTATACTGTTTGGGGTGTGCTGCACTTCCTGGACATGTACATCCATCTCCCTCGATAGGGTTGGGAAGTTTTAGCCATTATTTCCTCCAACATTCCTTCTGTCCCCTTTCCCTTCTTTTCTACCTCTAGAATGCCTATAATGCAAATGTTTGCGCATTTTGTGTTGTCATTAAAATCCCTAAATCCCTGCTGAATTTCTATCTCTCTTTTTAATTTTCTCTTCTACTATGTGTTTGATTTTAGATGTACTGTCATCCAGTTTCCTCCCTCTGTTCAAATCTATTGTTATGTGTTTCCAGTGTCTTATTGATTTCTTGGATTGTGTTATTCATTATCATCATATCTGTTATCTTTTAAATATATTTACAATTTCTTCCGAATGTTCTCCCAGTGTCTTCTTAATATCCTTAATCTCTTCATTCACTTCATTTGGTTGGGTCTTTGATATTTGTTTGGACAGCTTTGAATAGTTGTTCAATGTTCTGCACTTATTTCTGGTTTTTACTTTGTACACTGGACTGGGCCATGTCTTCCTGTTTCTTAGCATGTTTTGTAATTTTTTTATTGCCTTCTGGTCATCTTTTTATCTTAATGATTTTACTCAATAGATTAGCTTCTCACTTTACTCTAGTGTTTTATTTAATTGCTGTTTTTGTGTGTTTTAAGTTTTCTCTTTGACACCTTGTTCATATTCTATTTCATTACTGTTGTCTATGTTCCCTTAGAGGAAAAAATTAGGGCCAGAGAAAGTGAAAGAGGTAAGAAAAGTAAAAGGATAATAGTAATAATAATACTAATTGTTAGAAAAGGAACCAATTAAAATCTTGTAAAATAAATACTTATCTCATGTAAGCAATGCAGAGCAATAGGAATAAAAAAGTGGGGTACTAACAATGAGATGGGAAATCAAACAGAGAAAAATACATATACTGAATTAAAAGGCCACAATAATGAGGAGAGAGGGAAAGAAAAAGGAAAAGACTAAAAGATAAAAGATAATAAAAGAAAAAAAACAGGATAGATGAGATAGAAATATACACCACAAAAATTAGAGACTAAACAGAGAGAGGTGGAATATAAGAATAATAATAGAAAGCAGAAGATATTATGTTGAAAGAAGGAAAAGATATAGCATTGGCAGACAAAATTACTATACATAGAAAAGGGGAACTCAAGGAAGAGGATACACAGCAACCCAGAATCAAGCCAGCAGCAACTTGGAGAATTTATCTCTTCATCCAGTATCCTCCAGATTGACTCCCTGAGGCCTCCTACTCTGTCAGTTCCCAAAACAACTCACTTAGGAAGGATCTTGCCCAGTAAGCCTTTTTTTTTTTTGTGAGAGATCTGCCTATGTTCCTTTGAGAGAAAAAAAGTAGTAAGAGAGAAAAAGAAAAAGAAAGGAAGACAAAAAGAATAATAGTAATTGTAATGATAAAAGTCAGGAGAGCTACCATACAAGACCTAGGAAATTGGAAAATTAAAATGAGTAAGAAGTACAGAGGAATAAGATTAGAAAGGTGGAATAGAAAAATTGAAACAAGAAACAGAATACAGAAAAATATATAGAATGAATTAAAAGCCTGGAATTGTGAGAAGAGAGGGAAAGAAAAGAGAAAAGAGAGAAAGAAAAAAATTTAAAAAGAGAAAGTAAATAGATAAAAAACAAGAGAGCAAGAAATGCAAACAAGAAAAATTGGAGACCAAATAAATGAGATGGAATGAAAGAACAACAGAAAACAAAAGGTATAAAGATGAAGGAGTGAAAAGAGATGGTATAGGTAGAATAGATCAGTAAACAAAAGAAAGAAAGAAAGAAAAAATAAACAAACAGAGAAAGAAAGGGAGGGGAAACAAAACAAGCAAGAAACAAGACAGCAGCAACTCATTTTTTTAAAAAGAGACAGAAGTAAAATAATATGGAAAAACAGCCATAGACCCTTAAGGATCTTCTCAGGCTGCTGGTGTTCCTCAATCACTCACCCTGCAGCCTGCCCTCTGCAGGTTTTGAACTGGGTTTTAGTGAGTAAAGTAAGGGATATAAAAGAAAATGAACCTTCTTTTGAAAAAAATGATATCCAAGAAAATCTAATACAAAGAAAATTTCTATATATTCCCTCTCATAAAGTTTTAGTTGGATGCCTGATAACCTGGTTAATTCCTTCTCAAGGAATAGCCAGCAATCAAACCACAGACCTCATATATGGTAGGTAGGAATTCTTCCACTGAGTCCTTCGGTTGATTAGTCTTTCAGAAGGCTATCCACCCCTTTCCCTCAGGGAGGTTAGATCCCCTGCAGTCAGCTGGAGTGGTGCTGATCACAGCCTGTTTCTGCCTCCTTACTGATGTAATTCTTCTCTTTAACTAGGTGGCTGGGCATGAATACCAGCCTGAAGTGATACCCCTCTCTTCTTCCTGTAGAGTTGGGGTCCCTTCTGATATTCAAAGGGGGCCCATCTGGCTAAACTCACCACACACAAAAATCACTCTCCACCTTTTCCAGACCCCTATTCCTAACAGGGTATCTGTTGTCACACTCTGATTTGGAGAAGGGGGCTAGGGTCCACACCTAGTCTCTCCACCCTGATGGCTGGTATGCATTCCCCTTGCAGGCAGTGAGGTAAACAACCCCCAAATATTCCTGGCTTCCCTATTTGTCCAGTATCCCTCTAGATGATCTGAGCACCTTCCCATGGAGGTAGACATCTGCCTACTCTCAATTAGATACAATTCACCAGGAGTTTTACCCTTGCTTAATATCTCAAGGGTAGGGTAGGGGGGCCATTCTTGGCAGCCAGGAGGTTTAACAGCTCATGATTACTTGTTTTGGCTTCTTTGTGTCTATGACCCTCACTCTTCTGGGAGTTGGTACACAGTGCCCTGTTTTGTTGTGCCCCAAAACAGGTCCCCATGGCAGCCTCTGGCTTTTCCTTTGTTGTTTTAGTGAGAGCTAAGAATTATGCCTAACCCATTGGCCATGTTCCCACAATCCCTGTTTAAAACAATTTTGATGAGTCGCCTTAAGTGCCACAATATCTTTCTAAAATATATTCCATTTTTCTTTAATATTAGCTGTTAGAAAACAGATGTTTTTCCTTGGCTTTTAAATTTTGATGAGTATACGATTTTACTTTATGCCATAACTTTTAGAAAATATAATTTTATTAGAAGTGATGTGGTTTCATGGAGATTCTATAAGGTAAATGCTTATAATCAGACATAAATTTGAAAATGTATTGAAAGACCAATACCCAACCAAAACTACATCAAAGTGCAAATCTTTTTTGAATATTTCTTTTTAACAAAATAAATGTTTGCTAATTTTATTGCTAATAAGCACTATTACAAATATAAGTAATCTCAAGTATACAGGCAAAGAATACTTACCAATGAAGAGTTGATGGAAAACTGGACTCTCTGGGGAGTCAATTTATTAGGTCCCCATGGCTCCTGGGTAGTTGTGACCCATTTATGTCCTTTCTAAACAATAACCAGGTTTATAAAGAATCTAGAAGCAGGAATGTTCATATGATTATGGGTAAATGTGAAATTCCCTAAAAAGTGAGTCCCTGAATGTAAAGAAAACTAACTAAATAAAGAAGATACAGATTTTTAAAAAGTCACATTTGTGCAAAAGAAATATTCATATTACAGAAGATTAACTTGTGTTTCTTCATTTCTCAGGTATATTTGTACATTTTATATTTATTTAAAAAGATAATTAAAATTCACTTAAATAGCTATGATATGTCTCAAGATCATTACTATACTTATCTATAGGTGATTACTTTTTAAAAAATGGTATCTGAAGATATGTTTATGATACATAGACTGAATTCAAAATATTGAAAGTGGAATGAAAGTATATTACCTAGAAACTGAACTAGCATAAACACTATGCATAAAATATAATTTGATCTTGGTAATAAATTATAGCTTTGAAAATTTGATAGAACTGTTTTCTAACGCATTTCATGGAAATCAATCCATTTAAGCCACAACAGTCCTTTAAATAACAAAAGAAGTTGTTAAGCTGTCTCGTGCAATTTTTCTGATGAACTTTTTTTCTGATATTTATTTGTTGGGTGTTATGAACTAGATATACACTATGTAGATTTTGAACATACTATTGTATTTCATATGTTTAACAAGTGATGAGGAACAGAAATCCCACCCATTATGTTGTTTTCCACATTCTAAAATTGTGATGCAAATAATATCTAAATATCCATAAGGTAATAAGGAGAAGGGAAATAATCATGAGCTTCCTCTTATTTCCAAAGCTATTCATTTAACCATCATGATTCACTCTGAAGGAGAAAATTAAGATTACTTAAAATTTCAAAATTGAAATTTTGGTTACTTAAAATTTCAAAATTTAAATTTTGTATAGACTGAGAAGATGCCTCCAAGGAGAGGAAGTTTAGTAAACAGACCCCCAAAGATCAATAACACTGCATGGTTCTGACAAAAGAAATAGAAAAAAGGGCACAGTTGGAAATTTGTTTTGGACCAATAACATATAACTTAGGTCTGTACTACCAACTTAATAGCTCTGTTATTTTTGATATTTAATTATCTTCTCAACTTGAAGAATTTTCTCTTCTTTGTGAAAATGATAATAGAAAAATATGTATAATTGAAGATATATTTATAGAAAGTTTTGCATACATTATGTTAAAAAAGACATTCATATGAATGTAACTAAATCAACATTATTATTGTTATTCACTTAAATTATTAGCAAAATTGTATGCTGTTTTTATAATAAAAATGGATTACATATAAATTAATACAGATACATTCTAACTTTTTATCATTATTATCCCTCAATTCTTAATATTCCACAAATGATATTTTTAGTACTGAAATTGTAAATAAGAATGAAAAACTATTCTTTATGATATGGAACGCTTCAAGACAAGCACTAGTAAAATCAGTGTTGTTAGAATAGTTATTTTGAATGAGGAAAATTTAGTAAAATCTAGGAACACATGAATGGAAAATATTTGGGAAAAAATTAGCCCTTCTTTATATTTTGAATTTCATCTGATAAAAAGAAGAATGTTTTGAGTGAGAGGAATACCAGGTGAGTTGTTTTTCTTAGACAGCATGCACAGGTAAGAAGGAAAATTAGAATGATAGCAAGGAAAGTCTGGCTACACACTGCAACCGAAAAATGGAAATTATTAGATTCTGATTCATGTGAAATATTTCACTGACAGATATGCAATGGAAAAAAAGACCTCACATGCATATCTTATAGAAAAAAATGAAATGGAGTTATAAGAAGGTGTAATTTGCCTGGTCTCATATGGTATAAAACAATTCTTAGAAGAAAATCAAGCTATTTCATTAGCTTTATTACAGAAACAACTTCTAAATCAGCCAGCCATAGAATGGGAAACAATACGTCATCCTAGTGCCCTTTTTCATGAAGAAAATCAGTAATAATTATAGCATCTTCAAAGAAATAGGCAGATATGGAGGCTGTTTTATACAGCATGTCAGGGAAAACCATTTGAAAATGAAGAAACAAAAAAATAATTACTGGATGTGTCTGGACATAGTTTGAAAAGATATTTTAGTGAAATATGACTCAGTAAATGAAAGTTTTGTGGGTCTTGATGTTATTTTAAATTGATTCATAAAAGAGATTCCTTGATCCTATGGATGTTGTAATTAATATATTTCAGCAAAGTAAGGAAAGAAAATGAAAAAAAAAAGATAGGAGTGCATTATTGATTTCAAAATACTGGTTTTATCCAATTCTCTCTGTTGCATTCCTATTTAGAAGCCATATATTGATACCAGTATTTACATTTAGTTTGTGAGTAATGAGAATTGTATCCATTAAGCTTTTAGGCTTTTTTTTTTTTCATTTCATTCTTTCAGTAGTGAGAAACTGCAACACATTAGAAAATATGGGCAACCTCACCATCTTCACGGAATTTATTCTCATGAATATCTCGAGCTCCCGGGAACTCCAAGTCTTGCAAGGTTTGAAGTTTTTATTGATTTACCTTGGAACCCTAACTGGGAATATTCTAATGGTTACTGTCCTTGTGACAGATCCACATTTACACTCTCCAATGTATTTCTTTATAGGCAATTTATCCTTCATAGATTTTTGCTGCATTTCAGTTACTCTTCCAAAATTGATTGTGAATTCTCTGACAGGCAGTAAATTAACTTCTCTCCCAGCATGCACCACTCAGATTTTCCTGTTTATCTTCTTTACATACACAGAATTAGCCTTCTTTGTGGTGATATCTTATGATCGCTATGTTGCCATATGCCACCCTCTGCACTATGGGCTCACCATTACCCCAGGTCTGTGCACACAGTCAGAAGGTAGCTCATGGACATGGGGTTTTGTCTATTCTGCTGCCCACACAGGTACCATGTTCAGGCATTCCTTCACAAAGTCAAATATGATCCATTAATATTTCTGTGATATCCCTCATATTTTGAGGATTTCATCTACAGATGTACAGTTTTCTGAGTCTGTGGTCCTAAGTATAAGTGCCCGTATTACTTTGTTATATTGTGCCCTTTTGTTTATTTCATATATTGACATATTTTCAAGGGTGCTTAGTATGCATTCTGTGGAAGCCCATAATAAGGCCTTATCCACCTGTACCCCACAGTTAGCAATTCTCATTTTGTTTTTAATTTCTGGTATGACAGCTGTCTTTGTTCCCATTGCAAATCAAGCATTCCTTAATAATTTTCTCATGGCCATATTCTACAGGATGGTGCCCCCATTCATAAACCCTATTATTTATAGTCTGCAGAACAGGGAAATAAACATTGCTCTAAGCAGAATGTTCAACAGATATGTTGATTCCCTAGCAGAGATTTTCTTGTTTAAAAAATTATGAAAAATATTTGAATGAAGTTTAATTTTTATTTTAAATATGTTCTTAAATTAGAATTTATCCCTGTAAAATGCTAAGTGTTTTGTTTTATGTATATCTCCTTTGTTGTTTACATATGTGCTAGTGAATGATACATCTCTATACCTGGGATTTTCATACACAATCATTTCTTTGTAATTCATACATTATTCTTGGTAAGAAATTTTGCAATATGAAAATGCCTTGGAAAAATAGTTGGGATGGTTTTGAGTTAAAAGCAAAGAATAACATCATAGTGAGAATGCCATGTTTGAATACCTTATCTGATGCTTATATATTTGTGAAAACTACAGTGTAATGGATACTCCCACAATAAAAGAGAATATTGAGAGTCTGAGTAAGCCATTATTTCTGTATAACTTATTTCCCTTGCATTCACTTTTATATAAATGTCTGGACCGATAAATTAAGTGATTAGAACTGAGACGCTACTGTGAAAATTGATGTCTCAGTAAGGAAACAGGAATGAGACCCATGTTGTAGTTGCTTTCTTTATTGAAATGTTACCTAAAAATTTTTGGCATTCAACACAGAATATCATTTAGAAGCTTCTGCACACTCCCTGTGATCTGGCATAAGAGTTATGAGCCGTGTTCATTCCATTCAAACTTTATGTAGGAACATCTTGATACAGAGTGTACCAAGATGTAGCAATAAATTAGAATTGGATTTTTTTTTCTATTTCTTACAGAATACCTACAGAATCCCTGTATAGTTTTACTCTGTTTTAGTTTCCTTGGTTGCTCAAGGAAATAACATGAAATATGTTGGTTTCAACCATGGCAATTTATTAGCTCACAGTTTTGAGGTTAAAAGAAATTTCAAATCAAGGCATCATTAAGATGATGCATTCTTCATGAACACTAGTGGTCCCAGACTTGCTACCAGTTATCCTTGTGTCTTGGTTCTGCAAATGCATGATAATACACATGGTTGCCTTTCCTGGCCTCTCTCTTCAGCTTCTTGTTTCTTGTGACTATTTCCTCTATCAGTTTGAGTTTCATTCTCCTAAAAAATGTCTCCATTATGAAGATTTAGTCCCCATCTGTGCTACATCTTGACCAAAGTAACCTCATCAAAATGTCCTACTTACATTTTCTCTTCAAGTAAGTTATAAATAGTTATCATATCAGGTTGAAAAATTTTATTATATTTTTCTAATTTCCAAAAGCAGAGCCAGCAATCTAATAGCTAAAGAAGATATTATGTATCAGAATTGAATCCTAGGAAGGCTGCTATTCCTTTAGAAGTAATAATCATTTAACTTTACCTTCATCATGCAACTGGTAAAATTGGTGTAGTAGGCTCATTGTGGCTCAGTATTTATTGTTCATATTACAAGAAGTAACACATGAACATAATGAGTTTCATGCCTTCAAAAGATAATAACTCAATGAACTGGAGAGTAGGTGTTGCAACTCTGCTGAAATTCAGGGCTCAACTGGCACATGGACAGACCAAAGATTTAAATCACTGGGACATATATTTATCAAGTGTAGTGCTAATTATGGGTTCAAATAAAAGGGGCAGAAGAACCATGTGTAGAGAAACTATGAATGAGTTTAACTCTATTTCACTGGGAAGCATAAATTCCAAAGTTAGGCCCATGGAGCTTCTTTAAAAAGAAAAAAAATTAAATATAAAAAGTAAGTAAAAAATAAGGTAATCCCAGTAAAATACTAAATGTTCATATTCCTCCAGTGTTCAAAATATATCCCTCATTTTAACATTTCAATATTTAAGGATTCATAACTTTGTAAAATTGATTTTTCGTACATGTGTCATACTGACAGATATCCCCTTGGAAAACACATCACTGTTCAATCTTATATTGAAAAAACACTCTAATAATCAAGAACAAAATAGGGTATTATTGATAAAGTGACTGCAATAAGTGCAAATGAATAAATTTCCATGTAGAGAGGAAAAAAATGTAATGATAAATTTCTGGTGTATTTACATTTGGGGTTTTGTCTTTGATTTGCACCAACTCTTGAGTTACACTTAAATTGAAATTTATATATAGAATACTATTCAAGGTTTTCCTGCAGATATTTGAATTTGAAAATCTATTAATTTCTAATCCCCAGCGTCCTGAAAGCATTGGAAGAATTCTTGAATCTAATAGTGTTTCATTTATTCTTCTTTTTTATTTTCCCTCTGTGAGTTGATAGTGCATTTTATGGAATTCTGTAGCTCTATATTTCTATTTCTGAATTTATTTTTAATCAATGCATAAGGTAATCTATATCAGTCATGAATCCTAAGATTTTCTTCCCTGAAACATAGTTTCCTAGGATTTTCTCTTGTAAGTTTTGAATCACGACCTTCATTTTTCTCTCATGATTAAGATGATAATTAATTTCTTCCATATTTTTACATACTTGAATTTTTATTCTATATTATGGTAAATGATATGTTAAACTCTTCAAACAATCCTAAAAGACTTTTTAAATGCTTACATTTATGTATATACACAAATATCATTTCCATTAGCCCTCTAGCATCTTAAGTGCGATTTATTTTTCTGAAAACAAAACGAAGATGAAAAATCATGCTTTATCTATTTGAGAATATTTTATAGAAGTTTTAAAATGTCACACTCTTCATTTATTAGTTTCTGTGCATTTAAGTCATTTAAAATATTTTTTTTCTATTTTATTATTCAAGATCAGGATCTCTTCCCATGGTTTTTACTCCTCAGCTATTTGTTTAAAATTATGAATCAGATAATTGAAAACTATTTAGGATATCTGTATCTTTGAGATTATTGTCCATTAAACTTTTGCTTTATGATAGTTGTAGGTGTGACTCTGGCAACAATTCATTTTGACTGCCTGGATACCATGTTGCAGCCTTCTTTCCTCTCATGCTTCAATCTGCAAAAGCTGTCTATAATTTACCATGACAATTTTCTTAGTTCTATTTCAATACAGAAGTTTTTTAAACCTGAATATGGCAGCCTGATTAGTGTCCCTGGTATTAAAATGATGTGTTTAAGGGAACTGATTATGTTAAGGAGATATATGACATGAAGAACTTACATTTCTGGAAAAAAAAAACAAAACTTTTACTCTTGTATAGAAAGATGATGGAAGAAAGATTGTTGAATTTCAGTCATTTGATCCACATAGGAAATCAAGTTCTACTGCTACCATATCCAGACCATTTATACTCACCCTTAAATCCTTATTTTCCAATTATTCCCTACATTAACATGTTATATTGATTTTACATTCCCCTTTCTGACTTAAAATGATATATTAACTTATGTCCTCTAGTCTTAGGGGCCAATAATGGCATAAATGTGCCTCTTTCTCATAATGTACAATTATAACATTAAGACGATATATTTGAAGTGGATTGTATTATTTTTAATATTTAGTGCTCTTCCCTTTAAGAAGTTAGTGCTCCAGAAATCCATTGACACAAGACTTCGCTCTATGAGTCTTGGGCAAGATAATTGAAAATGGAAGGGAAGAGTATAGATTTAAGATCTGGATGATGCTTTCTTGTTACTTGTTCTCTCTTTTACACTTGAGTGGATAACTTTGTATCAGCTGCGTTATAGATTAAAGAGATGTAGCTAACATGAAATGGACATGAATCCTGAATGAGATGTAGAGCTTCACTGATAATTGAGGGTTCACTCAAGTATGAAATAATTTAAAACAACTGATAAAATAGCACAATTTTTTTCTAAGCTGGTTGTACCAATTAATGTGTCAGCAATCCTTGATACTTCCCTTTGCTCTATATCTTTATTAAGGCTTTATATTGTCAGATATTTAAGTTTTTCTAATGTGTTTAGTGTACACACACATATATATATAAACACAGATGTATGCAGATTATTTTGATTTTGTTTTAATGTATTGAATTTAAATCTGGAATTCCTCTTCTATGAAATTCCTGTCTATATTTTATATGAAAAATACATTCATTCCACTTTATTATGTAGATATTAGACACTTCTATATACTTTAGGAAGAGAAATCTAAATTGGAATAAAATCAAATTTATAATTTTTTTTTCATTATGCGTTGGGTTAAGTTTCTTGTATAGGAAATACTTACCTACCCTGACATAATGAAGGAATTCTCCAATGTAAGTGTCTACAGACATTGTCATTTTGATTATAATCCATTTTATGTATGGTGAGAGGCAGGAGTGAAATTTCCGTGTAACCAATGTGATTGCTAAGGCTGAATAAGATTCCACTGTATGTATATGTATTAATCAGGGTTCCCTTGGGAAACAGAATCAACAGGAGATATCTGTCAATAATATGAGATTTTATAAGAGCTTCTCATGAGACTGTGTGGATGCACAAGTCCAGGTTCTGCAGGCAGGCTGCAAACCAGGGGCTCTGATGAAAGTTTAATGAAAGGCCCTTGATGAGTTTCTGGGAAGAGTTTGCTGTCCAACCATGAGCTGGAAAATTCTCTCTGAATGTTGAAATCACTTCCCCTCTTAATGCATTCAACTGATTGGATAAAAGCATTACCCATTGCTGACACAATCTCGCTGATTGATGCAGATGTAATCAACCATCCATGCAGTAAACTCACTGGTGATTGAAGCCCATAAATACTCTTGTATTACAATTAGCCCAGTGCTTGCTGGACTAAACACCTGGACACAATTACCTGGTTGAGTTGACACATTAGCCTAACCATCACAGTACACTCCTTGTCAACTCAGCAACCATGCACATTATCCTAAACCATACTTAGTCTCTAAGTTTAAACAATAAGAGACAAGCATACATATATATTTCCACCTAAGAATTTTCAACTCCCCTGCATACAACCAGAAATGCATAAATTCCCCACAGAACAGGATGCAAGTCCTTGGGTAACATTCACTCTTAAACTTGACATCTTTAAATATTATGATGTGAAATTAATACAACTTTTCATATGATAGGTGAAAAGGTTAGGGAAGAAAACAAGAAATTTGTTTTGTGTACATATACAATCATACTTATAATGAAACAAGGAAGAAGGGTTCATGACTATTACAGTCCTTGTTTCTGTAACTGGTCACATGGTCGAAGTTCATATTTATCACTACCTTCTTCCACTACCCATTCCATGTGTCCATTACCTTCAGCAATCATTTCAGCTGGTAATGGTTCTTTGCCTGGTGGGATGACCCAAACCTTCATTACGGAAGATTCTGGGCCGTTGTTAGTCCTGTTTGAATTGATTTATGGCAATTTTCCATTGACTTTAATCACAGGGCATGGCAGTACTAGGAGATGCCCTAGAGGATCTTCTGCATTCCAGGCAAACTCTTCTTTACTCCCATTATGTACATGTAGTCCTATTTCCCCTTGATAGTCAAGATCAATAACCCCAGACAGTACAGTAATTCCCTTCTTTGCCTGTTGATTCACAGGTAAAAGGAGCCCAAAGTGGCCAGGTGGCAGTCTTAACTTCCAGTTTAATGGAATCATTGTTGTGTCCCTGGTGGCAGCACTCCTTTTGGGACAAAACCTGTAGATCAGCAGAGCTTAACGTGGCAGGGACAGGTGTCACTAGGGGTAATAATGAGTGGTGCCACTCCCATTTCCACCCCTTGATTCCTGAATCCATGAATCCTGATTATGGGACAAACAGCACCATAGAGAGGACGCTGATTCAGAGCATACACAGACTCCTGGAGAATATTGCCCCAGCCCTGCAAGGTATTGCCACCTAGTTGGTGCTGTAATTGAGTCTTCAAAAGGCCATTCCACCATTCTATTAATCCAGCTGTTTCAGTGTGATGGGGAACATGGAAAGACCAGTACATGGGCATGTGCCCATTCCTGCATATTTGCTGTGAAATGGGATCCTTGATCAGAAGCAATGCTGTGTGGAATGTCATGGTGATAGGTAAGACATTCAGTAAGTCCACGGATTGTAGTTTTGGAAGAAGCATTGTGTGCAAGAAATGCAAACCCATAGCCAAAGTATGTGTCTAATCCAGTTAAAACAAGTCACTGGCCCTTCCATGGTGGAAGTTGCCCAATGTAGTCAACCTGCCACCAGGTAGCAGGCTGGTCACCTTGAGGAATGGAGCCATTTTGGGGGCTGAGTGTGGGTCTCTGCTGCTGGCAGATTGGGTATTCAACAGTGGCTGTAGCCAAGTTAGCCTTGCTGAGGGGAAGTCCATGTTGCTGAGCCCATGCATAACCTCCATCCCTACCTCCATGGCCACTTTATTCATGAGCCCATTGGGCAATGACAGGAATGGCTGGAGAAAGAGGCTGAGCATTAGCCACAGAGTTGGTCTTCTTTTCCACTTGATTATTAAACTCTTCCTCTGCTGACGTCACCCTCTGATGAGCATTCACATGGGACACAAATATGTTCATGTTTTTTGCCCTTTCAGAAGTGCCTATCCACATACTTCTTCCCAAGACCTCTTTGTCAACAATTTTCCAATCATATTCCTTTCAAGTCCCTGACGATCCCGCCAAACCCTGATTCCAGCCCATGAATCAGTGTACAAATGCACCTGTAGCACATTTTGCTTCCAAGAAAAATGAACAGCTAGATCTACTGCTCGAAGTTCTGCCCACCAGGAGGATTTTCCCTCACTGTTATCCTTCAAGGATGTCCCAGAAAAGGGCTGCAGTGCCACAGTTGTCCACTTTCAGGTGGTATCTGCACATCGTGCAGAACCATCTGTAAACCAGACACGAGTTTTCTCATCTTCAGTCAACTGATTGTAAGGGACTCTCCAAAAGGCCTAAACTGTGGGCTGGGAACGAGAAGGTAACATGGCAGGGATGGTGACCATTTGTTTATCCAATCATCAGTTGATGGGCACGTGGGTTGCTTCCCTTTAGGCAATTGTGAATAATCCCACAATGAACAGTGGTGGGCAAATATATGTTCAGGTCCCAGTTTTCCATTCTTTTGGGTATATACCTAGTAGTGGAATAACTGGTTCACATAGCAATACTATATTTGTCTTTCTGAAGAACAGACCAAACTGTCTTCCACAGTGGCTGTATCATTTTACATTGTGACCAGCAATGATTTATTGTTCCTACTTCTCCACATCCTCTCTAACAGTTGTAATTTTCTATTTTTTAAATAGTAGCCATTCTAGTGTGTGTGAAATCGTATCTTAGTGGGGTTTTGATTTATATTGCCTTGATGGTTAATGATGTTGATCATCTTTTCATGTGCTTTTCGGCCATTTGTATATCTTCTTTGGAGAGATGTCTCTTCAATTCTTTTGCACATTTTTCCCTTTTTTGCCCATTTTTAATTTTTTTTTTGCTTTTTGTTGTTAAGCAGAAGAATTCTTTATATATTTTATATTTTGAATCTTAAACATTTATCATTTATGTGGTTTCCAAATACTTTCTCCCAATGTTTAAGTAGTCATTTTCATGACTTTACATGATAAAGTCCTTTGATACACAAAAGATTTTAATTTTGATGTTGTAACATTTATCTTTTTTAAAATTTTTGTTGCTTGTGTTTTGGTTGAAAAGTCTAAAAATCTACTGTGTTACACAAGGTACTGAAGATGTTTCCTTACATATTCTTTGATCTATTTTGAATTGGTTTTTGTACATGGTAGGAAGTAAGGGTCTTCTTTATTTCTTTTGCAAATCAAGAACGAGTATTTCCAGCACCATTTGTTGAAGAGACAATTCTTTCTCAATTGAGTGGTCTTTATCTGCTTGTCAAAAACAAGTTGACCATAATATTGAGGGTTGATTTCTGAGCTCTCAGTTTTATTTCTTTGGTCTATTTCATTGTTCTTTTATGCTTCCATATACATTTGATGAAAGGGTTTTCCATTTCTGCCAAGAAGGTTGTTGAAATTTTGACTAGGGTTTCAATGAATCCATGTATCACTTTGGATAAGATTCACATCTTAACAAAATGAAGTCTTTCAATTCATGAACACAGAATTTCTTTCCATGTATTTACATCTTCCTCCATTTATTTTAGCAATGTTTTGTAGATTTCTATATACACATCCTTTACATCCTTGGTTAAAATTGTTCCTAGATATTTGATATCAGAGTTGCTATTGTAAATGGAATTTTTTTCTTGATTTTCTTCTGATTGTTCATTATGTGTGTAAAGAAATACTACTGATATTTGGCTGTTGATTTTGTACTTTGACACATGCTGAATTATTTTATTAGCTCTTGGAATTTTGTTGTGTTTGTCTAAGAATTTTCTTTATATAGGATCATGTTATATGCAAATAAGGAAAGTTTTACTTCTTTTCTAATTGGGATGTTGTTGGTGATAAAAGGGCAATCACTGGGACAGGTAGACTGATGATTGCAGGCAGGAAGTTTATGCACAAGCTCTCTCAATGGAGGGCATCTGAAGATTAAACTTCAACCCACCCATGGATGGTGGTGGTTATGATTTTATACAGTACATCAATAGACCAGGAAATACTGGTCCATGGTCAGGGGGTTAGGGTCTGAGTACAACCTGAGGGTCAATAAGGGACTGTAAAAGCAAATTACTTCCCTTGTGTCACATGGGAGTAGTAGGCTAGGAGGTAGGGTATTCTTGGAATGCAAGAGGGGCTGATGAAACCCTGGCCAGGAGGGAGAGGCGGTTCTTATCTCATTCTGCTCCATAGCCATATGGCTCCTTCATTCTTGTGAGGAGATAGTTGGCTGCATTCTCACTCATAGCTTGCTTTTCTTTATGTCCCAGTCTGTTAATCATAGATTGTAAGCCTTGTAATAGAGAACCTCTAACATTCCTAATATATATATAAGGGAGTATAAGGTGCTGAGATAGACAGGAGGGTGAGGGAATTTGAGGCATCAACTCAGCAGACTGGCTACTTCCTGCTCTTAGGGTGCAGAGAAGGGTTCTCTTCCATCCTGCCCAGTGGTTTTTGACTTCTGGTCCCATAGAGGTTGGTATTGTTTTTCGTACAGCATAAAGATGCTATTCACTTATTCTTGGTTTGGGGTATGAATCAGATGAGAAACTGTAAGAGACAAAGTCCAAAAATAAGAAGCAGCAGTAGTGGTGTTGTAGTAGAAAAAAGGATTGATTTTAGGGGTGAGGAGAAGTAAGAAAAAAATTTGGATAACCATGATTGATTTCCATAGCTGGTGTCTTGGGCCTTCTGAATGATTTCTATGTTTTCTTTTAAAATTTCCAAGATTTTCTTCTGCCTGCCCAGTTTTATTAATATAAAAACAAGTTTCATTTATGATTGTACAGGTGCCTCCCAAATCTTGTTATATTCTCATGTTTGGTTTTGAGATTAGTACATCCTGTTGGATTAGGGACTGGGTGGGGGCTTGGGGCCATTTGTTATGGGGCAGGGGAGACCTACTGGCACCACTGGGGTCACAAGGATTATTTTCCTAAATGAGGCTAACATTCTCAACTCTTTTTTATATGATTTGGTGGAAAGGGAGAGCAGGAAGGTGGGCACAACATTTTCTGATTAACATATATAATGGTTTTAATTTCTGAGCTAAATGAGGGATGATGGGGTGTAGAGGATTCAATTATCCTTCCCCTTTGAGCATTGAGATATTGTGACTTTTGTTTAAGCAGCTGGCACTGTATTTTTGCAGGAGGAGAAGATCATAGACATGATCATGAGTGACATCTTGGATGGCAGTTTGGATAAACTGAGTTATTGCATGAAGATGTATGGACCTGCTGATATGAGGAGTATGAGAGTTATTATTGTGGTACGGATAGGAAATAACCATGAAATTTAGGATGGGCTAGTGAAGTTATCACTTCCAGTAGTCTGAGAAATACTAATGAGTATATATCTAACAGTATCTTTCAGGGATTTTTATTTCTCATGGATTTAAGATTCCCACCCAGTAGGGCTACATAGGCCTAAGGTTGAAATGATTTTATTTTTTCTCAGTTTGTATAGTTTGGGGCATAGGCAACAAAAATTGTCATTACTCCCTCTTTTTGGGCTGCAGGGGAGCTGGCATTTTTAACTCATAATTTCAATGCCTGCAATTGTTCTGTTGTTAACATCTTAACTGGAGTGGTGGCTATAGCCCACAGCATGAAATTTAAACTTAGAACATTGTTGTAAGGACCCAGTTACAAGAGTCCCATTATACAGTGTCTGCAGCACTGAAAGCATACCTTACCCTTTCTGAAAGAAGGAGGGGACTGATGTCACAGTCATTGGAGTGAGCATGAAGTACACTCATGGATGAAATTCATGAGCTGCTGGTGAGTGGCAGGCAGTTGGAACTGCTGAGATAGGCACAACAAAGTCTGGTATCCACAATATTTGCCTTTTTGGGTCTCAATGGTATGGCTCTGGATCTTTGTGAGGGCATCTGCCTCAATAGTCCCAAGAGAGTTGTTAGAAGAGGGGTCAGGGACATGATATACCATTACCTGTCACTGCTAACTAGCATCCCAGATATTCTCCCACAGATCACTTCCCCACAGAGGGCAGCCCACAACAGTTCATTTTTCTTGTCTTATACTTTGGCTACTTCTCACAATTGTGACTAAAACCCAAGGGGATTTGTTTAGAATGTTGTCTCTGCCACAAACGCCACCCAAAGCCATTATTGGGACTGGCTACATCCAATTTACAGGGTAAGTTAAGGTACACAAACCCCCTTGCTGTTTAAACTTGTAGTATTGCCCTCTTTACTATTTTTTCCCCTAAAATGCAGCCTTCTGGGGAGAGGCTTTCTCATCTCCATGCACAACATTTTCTGATTAACATATATAATGGTTTTAAATTCTGAGCTAAATGAGGGATGAAGGGTTTTCAGTAACCCAACCATTTTATAAACTTTATTAATATAAGAAAACATTGTACTTTATCAATTACAGCAGAGGGTACAGTTTTTGTTTTACTCAATTGAACAACCTTTAAGAATTTGATAGAAAGCCAGGATTTTATAGCTTGTCTCAATTGTTTGCCCGTCTCAGGCTCTTAAGTTAAGATACCATTGTCTCCAATGCTTCTTTTAATTCTGAAAAAAGGATTACTGGTTAACAAAATATCATCAATAGGATTTTAGCCACAGTTTTTTTCCACAGAGGCAGAATCTTTCCCAACAGGCCAGGACAGATGTTCAGGCTATGCACACAGCCTTGGGGTAGCACTGCAAAATCCACCATTGGCCTTCTCACATGAAGGTGAATGCAGGCTTAAAGAGATACTAAAGAAAGTCTTAGCAAGTTCTAAAACACAGTGATAGTGAAATAACTGGATATTAATTTCTTGCAACAAATTAGCAATATTTGGAACTGCTGCTTACAGCAGTTGTATTATTTTAATTTATGATAATCTACTGCTATGCACCACCCCTGGCAGCTCTAAATGGTCACTCTTTTTCTGCAATCATAGAGTGGCTGCTTTAGAGGAGGTGGGGAAAATCAGATGAACATGAGCTAAAGCATCTGCTTCTTGCTTTCTAGGCAGAGTTGTTTCTGTGACACATACCATAAAAAATAATTAAAATCATGACTAACAACATTACACTTTAATATTATGCCAAAACATTTTTAGATTTTCAGGAATTTTATGCACTCTTTAAGTATTCAAATGAACATTTTACTGGTACAACTTTGATTAACAGAGGGTTAAAGAATTTCTTTTAAATTTATAACACTCTTAAACACATTCCATTCAACTTATAATATATCAAATGAGCTCAACTATTTTATTATTTTACTTTTTACAAAGGTGAAAGGTACTTTTCAGGATTTGGTTCTGAGAAGACAAGTTTCAAATTTATGTTCTTTTAAAAGTGATAAGATTTATTTTTCTTAAACAGCCAAGGAAATAAGATTAGTCTACTAAAAGAAACTATTTTGATGAAAGAAATTTTTTCTTTTGTATACTGATTAGTCAAGAGAAAAACTTTTTGCAAACTTTGACTGAAACAGACCACTGATTTGGGGAATTTTTTTATTTTAAGAGAGAAAGAACAAAATTTTAACTTTATATCAGTATACTATTTGACATTACATCTTTTAAAACTTTATAAATAAACCCAATAAATTTTACTCAATTTTAACTACAAAAATTTCTTTTTCACAAACCTTCTGTACTTTCTGTATGCACTCTACATACATAGGTTACTGAAATTATTTTGGGAAGTGTTTCAAAGAAAATTTTTACAACATACAATCCAAGATTACATTAACAGACATTTTATTTTAACAGTGCAGGAAAAACTACTTTCCCCATTAATTTATGAAAACCTAAGGTTCCCAATGGAATCAAAATTATCTTCTTCCTATCACCATTTTAATATGCAGAATAAGGTGGTCTTGGACAGGTTTTCCTATTCTGCATCAATTTAGTTTCTGTTTAATAATGACTTCCTGTAATTATCCATTTGAATATTTCAGTTTAAGCAATGCTTCTTCAAACTTATTCTAACTATTCATAACCACATTTGAAGAAGAGATTTGTAGTAATTTCATTAGTCAAGATTTACAGTTTTCATCACTTTAAAGATTTAATATACATAATGAAAATTTATCTATTTAGCATTCATACTTATTTTAATATAAGTGCTTATTTAATTCTTGTCCATTTGAATAGAGCTCTTTTAAGAATTTTCATTTATTTATTTAATATTACCATCTAGAGTTATCAAAATATATACTGAACAAACAAACAAACACAACAAGTGTTATGACACACCAACAGTAACATAAAGTTCATTAACTTGAATTATAATTCTTACTCCTTTGGTATAGTTTTTTTTTAGGCTTTTCTTTATTTTATATCTTTGATTTTACTGCTTTATAGGTTTTTTTTCTTCTGGAATCAGTGTTTTTTGAAATATGCAAGCTTGTTTTTGGAAACACTTTTAGTAGTAATCAGCAACTGTTAGGAATATTTGAGCATTATAAATGCAGTGAAGCTTTAATTTAGCAGTTTAGATATACAGGTATTTAGCACATATATTTTGAATTATTGCTTTTTAGGAGTACTTAGACAGACTTAGGAGTTAGCTAAACTGTTACTTGTAAGAGGTGAGCAGTTGTAGCTTTGTCAAGTAAGATTATTAGGGACAGCTGGGTATTAAATTTTTGGTAAAATCAACAGGATCAGAAAAATAGAATCTGAGACAGTGTTTTATTTGGGAGAGACCAGAGAAGGAGAAGGGGACATGAATGCACATGATGCTTTCTCCCTTGGCCAATTCCTGGAGAGGGAGGACAGGGTCTGGGGAGGGGGCTGGAGAGCAGGGGGTTGAGCTCAAAAGTGGGTGGTGACACCACTCAGAACTGAGTGGGAGAGAGTGTGGTCTACAGTGTGAACTGTGGTCTATGGTTGGTGGCAAGGCTCCAGGATGTGTAAGTTCATTGAGGTTGGTGGGCCACACTATGGGAGATGTTTGTGTTGGATGTGGTGGGAGGTGTGGGAGGTGGGCAGCATGGGAATCCCAGTGAGTTCCGTGTAATATTTTGGGTAATCTAAGCACCTCTTAAAATATATGTATATATATATAAAAAAATAAAAATAAATTTCCAAAAAAAAAAAAACTAAATGAAAAAAAAAAAAAGTGGGTGGTGAGTGGGGAGAAGGGGGTGAGTTCAAGGAGAGGTGTGGGACGAAGGGGAGGAGGATGAAATAAGTCAGGGGACACTGATGAGGCATAAGGCAGTGGACAAGGGGTGTGATCTGAGCAATCAGAGTTGGAAGAAGGGCTTTCTGTGTGCACAAGTTGGTAATGGGGTTGGGGAGGCAAGTGTCAGCCCCAGTGCCTTTAGTAGGAGGGGAGAAAGTTGGGACAGAATGTGGTGATGATGAGGACAGGGAGGAAGGGGAGGAAAAAGAAAGATTTTGATGAGGTTTTTGGTGTAAAATAAGAATTTGGTAAGAAGAACATGGTTGACAGAGGGAGGGGCAGTTATAAAGATGAAAGAAGGCCTGAATGTAAGGAACATCAGGCCCCTTGCTGCTTCACTGGATAAAATTCTTTAATTCTCAGAGAACATGGAAATCAAAAGTGTTATTTTCTGGCTATTGACTATCATTGTCTTATTTGTATTGTGGTCACACTAAGGTTGAATAGAAAATGAGCTTTCAAGGTTTGATGTCTACTTCCAGGTTCAGTTTTAAGGTTATGAAAGAGACAACCCAGAGGCATGGTTTGGGGGGGGGCAAAATGGAATTCCCCATTTTTGGTGGCATGGGTGAAACAAAGGATCTCTAGAAAGAGAACAGGGGAGATTCCAAGTGAGACAGGCATCTCTGAGTCAATAAGAAATTATCCAAGGAAATGGGAGACCACACTTGGGACTGGATGTCTCTGGAGCCAAGGAGTATCTTCCCATCAGGACATGGGCCTCCTGCCCACCATGGCCTTTGGGGATTGTGAGGATCGCTGACCTAGCACTAGGATTTTCTGTGGGTTTTGCTGGACAATGGATAAAGGAGAGAGAGAGAGCAAAATTCTCCAGTGGAGAAATCCTTGACTCATCCAGCTATGATTCAGTGTCCAGTGTTGGATGGGATTTTGGCAGTGACAGGGGGAGATTCCTCACTAATAATTCAGTCTCAATGTAACCCCAGACCTGGGTTTTCAACACCATATATTGTAGATAAGGGGGCATTCACTGGGACACAGGGTCTGATGATTGCAAGCAGGAAGTTTATTGAGAAGTTCTCCCAATGGAGGGGGTCTGAAGATTAGATTTCAGCCCACCCATAGATGGTGGTGGATATGACTTAATACAGTACAACAACAGGCAGGGAAACAGTCTGTGGGGAGGGTTTAGAGACTGAGTACAGCCTGGGGGCAAATAAGGGGCTGTAAAAACAAATTCCTTCCCTTTTGTGGCTAGGTGGTAGTGAGCTAGGAGGTAGGGTATTCTTGGAATGCAAGAGGGGCTGATGAAACCCTTGTCAGGAGGGAGTGGAGGTCCTTATCTCATTCTGCTCTATAGCCACGTGGTTCCTTTGTTCCTATGAGGAGATAGTTGGTTGTATTCTCACATATAGTTTGCTTTTATTTATGTCCCAGTCTGTTAATCATACATTGTGAGCCTTGTAATAAGGAACCTCTAAAGATGTATTTTATTTCATTTTTACTTTTTTGCCTAATTGTTCTGGCAAGATCTTTCAGTACAGTATTGAATAACAGTGGTGATAGTGGGCACCCTGTCTTGTACTTGATCTTAGATGGAAAGCTTTCAGTCTTTCACCATTATGTAAGCTATTAGCTGTGGATTTTTCATATATGTTCTGTGTCATTCTGAAGATATTTCTTTCTATTCATAGTTTTCTAAGAGTTTCTAAGTTTTTTTATTATGATGGGTGCTGGAGTATTATTAAAGAATCATGTGAAATTTTCCTTCAATGTGTCATTGTGTTAATTTATTATATTAATAGATTTTCTTATATTATATTTCTTATATTAAACCAGCCTGAAGATAGCTTAAAATCTATTATTAATCTATTAATAGATTTTCTTACATTAAACCAGTCTGAAGATAGTTATGAGGAGACAGAAAGGGAGTAGATTGTGGTAAGCCAGTGCTCACTATGGGAAAAACCCATTATAAGGTGGAAGGGAGTGATTTGGTAGCTGATGGGGGTGCAGGTATGTGAGTGGTGTCACTGATGCTGGAATATGAGGAGAGAAAGTTTGGGAGGCTGGGATGGACAGTCCATGGAACTAGGGGGAGGGCCTGAGGAATGAATAGGTGAATTCTGGGGATTTGTAGATTTATGGTTAAAAATACCATGGTGGGAATGATCTTTTGGCATATAGCAGTGGAAGGACACTGATGCAGGGTGTTGGTGGTGTGGGATATGTTGGAAAGGGTGCATAAGGGGCATGCTTCTGTCAAATATGTGTGTTCATCTTGTCATAGGAGACTCACAAAATAAAGAATAAAATATTAAACTCCCATCTGGGGAGTCTTGCTACATTCTCAAAAAGAAGGGCAAGAAACACTTGAGTATATAAGCAGTTCTAAAAAAAGAAAACAAACCAGCATATCAAAGATTCAAGATTAATGCATGTAACTATGAAACTTATTCTCAAAAAACTGAAAATTAGTAGTTGCCATAGGTTCTGAGGTAAGGGGGAGGCAAGAATGAGTGGAGCATAAGGCATTTTGGGGGCATTGGAATTGTTCTGCATGATCTTGCATTGATATAGGCCATTACACATTTTGTCAAACCTAAAAAATAACATTTATGGAAGCAAATGCACATATATGCATATATATTTATATATCATTTTACAAATATCGGTATGTATTGTGAAAAATTTGATTTTTACCCACAATAAACAAAAAAGTATATGATGCAAAATACAAATCATAATGTAAATCAATGAGCATGGTTAGTAACAAAGCTTCAATATTTGTTCATGAATTGTAACACATGTACCATACCCATGTAGGATACTATTAATAAGGGAGGATGTGAGGAGAAGGGACATAAATGGGAATCCCTTATATTTTCTATGTGAGTTTTCTGTAATTTAAAGCTTCCTGGAAAATAAACTGAAAAGCATACACTGCGGGTACATACAGAAGAAATTATCAATATATATAAATTATAACAGATCTTATGGTGATAATAGCAAAAGGCAGAAAAAAATTTATTTTAGTTATTTTGTGACTTTTTTGGGGGAGGTTTTGGGTTGCAGAAGGGTTGAAAATGTGGTGGAAAGGATTGTTGGTGTGGGGTGTCAGTACTGGGGGTTGTGTAGGGAGGTGTGCACCTAGGGTATATATCTATGGCATATGAATGTGTTCATTTGGCCATAGGGTGTTGTCTCAGTGGGTGGAGACCCACACAATAACCAAAATAATATTAAATTCCCAACCTGGGGAGCCTGTTACATTCCCTATAGAGTGCCAAGAATCTCTAGAGTATATGAACAGTGCCTAGTGAATGGGGACGGATCAATATACGAGGCACTTGATATTAATGCTTGTACTTATGAACCTTGTTTTTGTGAAATTGAAACTTAGTGAAGTAATATATATTGCCTAATATATACCTTCTGACAGCCTCCTTATTGTTCAAATATGGTCTCTTTCTAAGCCAAACTCAGCATATAAACTCACTACTTTCCCGCAGCCTGGGGCATGACTTCTGAGGATTAACATCCTTGACACCAAGGGATTATTACCAACCATCAATGATGCATTTGGAAAAAGTCCTTGACAAAAAGGGCAAAATATTAAATACAAATAAGTTTTAATTGTTGAGAGATTTCAAAGTGTCTCAGGAGGTTATTCCAGAGCTTATGCTTAGGCACATCTCAGAAAGATCTAACTGTCTGCCACAGTAAACAGTAAACACCTCAAACAGGGGTGTTCCTGAGGGTTTTACAGATATCTAGACACAATGGGTTTGGCAGACTACCCCAGGAAATTGGCTTTTTCTTGTTGAATTGTATATTCAAATTGTATATTCCTTACCTTGGAATATATGATAACCTATCTCCTCAGAGTTTCAGAATTAGATTCATTTATAATTTTCCTAGACATGGTTTTCTGCCCCCTTTTATTTAAACCTGTAATTAACACTATACCCATTAAATATGTGTCCCCAAGACTCAAATCTTCTGGTTGTTCATATGCTGGTTGAGACCTGAATCTCAGCAGAGTTGCACCCAACAACTCTTCAGTTCATTGGACTCACCTAGTACAATAAAAAAAAGGATGATGAAGGACAGCAGCCATCACAGAAACTAGAACATAACTACAACTACGAGCAAGACAGTTCCACCCATCAGACCCATGGGATCTAAGTCCCCCCTTAATCAGAGGTAGAGTGAGCATCACCATCACAAAATCCTCAAGATTAAGGAATGAAAAAAACATAAGATGGGAATGCAACTATGGATTAAAGTAGATTTATTATTATTCTGGCAATGGAAGAACTTGAAAGATTGATATAAAGACAATGGTCACCAGGGGTTCTGAGGGGAGGGAGAGGGAAGAATAAGTGTAACATGGGACATTTTTGGGATTTTGGAATTGTTCTACATATTGCAATGATGAATACAAGCCATTATACTTTTGTCAAAACCTATAAAATGGTGTGGTGCAAATTGTAAGCCATAAGGTAAACTATAGATGATGCTTAGTAGCAATGCCTCAATATGTGCTTATCAATTTTAACAAATGTACCTCACTAATGAAAGATGTTGCTAATGGGGAAAGTGTGGGAGGGGGAGAATATGGAAATTCCTTACATTTTAAATGTAACAGTTATATAATCTAAAGCTTCTTTAAAAATAAAGAAAAAAAATTAACTGTGGTATTTATTCCCTGAGATTTCTCTTTCTTGATTTTGTAACCATTTGATGATAAGGCCAAACCACTGTCACCACTCTTATTTAACACTGTGTCAGAAGTACTTCCTTGAGCACATAGGCAAAGTAAATAAATAAACAAACATCTTCCAAATTACAAAGAAAGAAGCAAAAATTTCACTATTTGCAGGTAACCTGTTGTTATACATAGAAAGCATTGAAAAATCTACAAAACTTCTAGAGCTGATTAATGAGTTCAGTAAAGTGGCAGCACATAAGATCAACATGCAAAAAGGGCTATTTTAAAATTGTTGATAAATTGTTGATTGTATTCAAATCATGGTGTTCAATTCATAATTATAAATATATTTCTGTTGTAAACACCAAACATCTATCAAAATCCATTTTTGCAATTTTCCTGCCATATTTTCCTTTCTTACATTTCTAATTTTGTGTGTTATATTATATGCCTTTTATACACTTCTCCTGGTAATTCTTCTCCTCAGTACTTCTTTATTTAAAAAGTCAAGGACAACTCTGAGTTTGCTTTACTTTTTTCTGTATTAGAGAATTTGTGGGTTTACAAAGCATTTTTTCACAGAATACAATCTTCCCATATACCACCCCACAACAACAACTTGCGTCATTGTGGAACATTTTTTATAGATGATTATAGCACATTTTTGTAATTTTACTTTTAATTAAGGTCCATCTTTTAACTTAGGGTTCACTGTGTAGTGTAGTTCCATCCTCAGGGCTCTTTTAAGAATATCTATGAGTTGCTTCATTGCTGTAGCATGTTAAGGTGGTGCAAGTTGGCATTATGGAGCAAATTACTTGGCATTACTGATATTTTGTTCCTCATATCTGATTCATTTGATCTTGGTTAAGCTCTTTTCGATAAAATTTCTTTGATTTCGTGCCTAGTTATCATGGTTAGATGTATCAGTGTATTTTTTTTCATAATTCAATTGGAAAAACATGTCCTTCTTACCAATATAAAGTTAATATTTATTTATAATCTTACTCCCATTTCCTCATTTTTTTCTCTCCATAGATTGCCACTACTAATATACATATATTAATTAAAATTCATGTTTTTCAAAGCCATGTGCTTTGATGTCTTTTATTACTTGTGGCAGTATATAATACATTGATTTAACTTACCATGATTTTTCCCTTAAATTGTTTTAATTCAAAAGTTTTATTTATCAATCCCTTGGCTTAAAAATAACCCAAAGGAAAATCTTTTAAATGTTACATTTCTCTGAAGAGAAATTTGGCTTCATTCTACATATTTTCTGATGAAGAATTCTTATTTTTTATTACTTAAAGTGGCATCATATGAAATTTGCTCTTCATATATTTAAATATCACAAGTAGTTACAATATAAATATGCAGGGGCTTATAATATTATGTTAAATTGTTACATAGAAGAATTAAATAAATGGAAGGATATTCTGAGTTCTTAGATTGGAATAATAAATATCATTCACTGTCAATTCTATCCAAACTGATTAACAGATTCAACACAATCTTTATAAAAATCCTAACAACCTAACTGTTTAACTGTTAACTATTAATGGATAAACAAAATGTGGTTTATAAACTCAATGGAATACTACATTATAAAATGCTCTATTTTCATACTCTAATTAATACTTTTGCAATTAATCCATATTGTTGGTTGTATCAGAAGCCTGTGCCTTTTACACTTTGAATAATATTATATATTGTAAATATTTCACAGTTTATCAATTTTTATTTGGTTATCATTTGCTCATATCCATTTTTTATTTTTTCAACTTTTTAAATAAAAAAGTTGTTCATTTATGAAAACATCAGGCAGAAAGTACAGAGTTTCCATATACCACCTTATTATTAACAACTTGCATTAGTGTGGTACATTTGTTACAATTGATGACAGCACATTTTTATGATTATAGTATTAACTATACTCTATTTTTCACAATAGGGTTCACTGTGTGTACTGTCCTGTTTTTTTTATTTTTTTGTTCCAACAACATATATACAACCTCCACTTTTTAATCAGTATGAAAAAAGCTATTATTTTAATCAGTATGAATAAAGTAATGCAAGTTACTTTAGACCTAAATTTCAGTCCAGTTTTGTAAATAATGAAGTATTTAAATTGCAAGTTTATAGGATAAGTGATATTTAGTTTTATAAGGAACTGCTTGACATTTGCAAAGTACTTATAACATCTCATACTACCACTAAAATATTGAGAGGTTGGGCTGAGCATAATCATCACCATCTTTTATTATTGCCAGACTTATTGATTTACAAAGATTGGAGGTGTTTCATAGGATATCGTTGTGGTTTTAAGTATCCTTTTCTTTGGAAACATACCAAGACAGGTAGCATACAGAGCCATTAAATATTTTCCATTATTTAAAAGTGACATAATTAAATGAGTGTGTTCTCTGATCACAATGGCATTAAATTAAGTAAAACAATAACCAAAATTGTGTCAGGGCTGGCCTCCTTTTGGGGCTCCTTGCCAACATCTTCTTTATCCTTTTAGTAGGACCATAGATCTCCAAAATTCTGTTTATTTCTTCCAGAATCAATGCCTTCCAGAACAAGGTATTAGTCATGCAGGGATTTCATCCAGTTCCTAACATGGTGCTGTACCTCCTTCCCTCAAACTCATTAGAAAAGCCTGAGTTTCAAGTCATAAGAAAAGGACTACTGCCTCTAACCAGCAAGAATCAGCTATAGAAGAATGACCATCACCCTTCAGCATCCCCCTTAAGAATAAGGGTGTAAATCTCTGAAGGAGGAGATAAGACAGGCTAGTATAAGAAATGAAGGAAGATGGCTACTCAGAATAACATTGTAAAATCTGGGACCCTGCTGATCAGAGCATAGCCATGAAACCCAGTGCAAAAATCTCCTAAGGGGAGGTAGCTCCTTGAGAACAAAGCTGTAACTATTATAGCCCAAAAGCCCACAAAGACCCTGGAACAAGGTCACATTTGAAACTCGTAAGCTCAATTGAATCTTTGTCTATTGTTATGGGGTACCTAAGGGTTGCATCCTGAGAGCCTCCTTGTTGCTCAAATGTGGCCTCTCTCTAAGCCAAACTCAGCATATGAATGCATTACATTCCTCCCAGTGTGGGACATGACTTCCAGGGATGAACCTCCCTGGCACTGAGAGATTACTACCAAGTGCCAACTGACAATGCAACTGGAAAATGACCTTGAATAAAAGGGGGAAAAGGTAAAGACAAATGAGGTCATATGGCCAAGAGACTTAAAATAGAGTCAGGAGATCATCCCAGAGGTAATACTTATGCACATCTCAATACGAGCTCAAAGACCTCCAAAGTGGATATCACCCCAATTACAGGGGCTCCTGAGTGCTCTCAAGACACTGAGGTCCTATATCAGGGCAGATAGCTTCAGAGTTTGGTGCCTTGTCAGTGGGCCCTACTTTGGAATTTGTGCTCCAGAGAGTGACAGAGTTGGACTCAAATATGTTTTCCCTGCACATGGTTCATCTGTCCCTTCTATTCAAACTTATATGTGGTGCTGGAGTTTGTAGGTGTACATCCAGACACTGGAGTCTTTGGGCTGCCCATTTACCAGCTGGGCCCAGAATCTTGGTGGAGCTAAAAAATCCTATTTTACAGCTCAATGGACTCACCCAGGACACTTGGCAGAGAGATGATGATGGAAAATGGCCATCCCAGGGAACGGAAAGAGTCTGCAGCTGCAGGCAGGATAATACCATCCTTCTTATCCATGGTATATAAGCCCCTTCTCAATTGGAGGTAGAGTGGACATCACCATCAGATTCCTCAGGATTGGGGGAAGAGCTAGGGACTAGAGTGGACTTACTGGTATTCTATTATAGACATATTGTGATTCAAGCAATGGAAAAAATTACAACATTAATGTGGAGCCAGTGGCCACTGGATGCTCTGGGGGCAGGAGAGGTAAAAGCAATTGTAATAAGGGGCTTTTATGGGACTTGGGATTTGTTCTGTGTGACAATGTAATGACAGATACAGACCATTTTATATCATCATATAACATGCAGAACTGTGTGGGAGAAAGTGTGCTCTACAATGTGAACTATGATCCATGCTTAATGGCAAAGCCCCAGGATGTGTTTATCCACTGAAGGTGATGTGCCACACTAATGAAGGATGTTTATGTGGGAGGTTGTGGGAGGTGTGGGAGTTGGGGCATATGGGAATCCCTATATTTTTTGTGTAACAATTATGTAATCTAAGTATCTTTAAAAAAATTATTTTTTTAAAAAAAGAAGCCCTGGATAGCTATACACAGACATGCCTCTCTATAGGTTCCCTGAAAGCTAACAAGTGAAGGTAGAAAGGCAAATAATCAGAAGAGCAAGTAGCTTAGATCCCTCCTTAATATGGGGAGGGTGTAGAATGAAAGACTTTATAAAACCTACCCAGTGGCCCCAATTGGCACATCTCAACCTTTAGTACACCTGCCCCCATATCTTGGGTGCATATTATCACTTTCCGTTTCTAAATAAACTATAATTTTTAAAAAAATACTTACATTACATAAATGTTACACAAAAAATATAAGGATTCCCATATGCCCTGCTCCCCACACCTCCCACACCCTCCCACATAAACATCCTTCATTAGTGTGGCACATTCATTGCAATTGATAAACACATCCTGGGGCTTTGCTATTAAGCAAGGACCATAGTTCACATTGTAGTCTACACTCTCTCCTGCACAGTTCTGCATGTTGTGTGATGATATAAAAAGGCCAAAGCTGTCATTGCAATGTCACTCAGGATGATTCCCAAATCCTCAAAAAGCCCCCATATTACAATTGTTTATCCCTCTCCCTGTCCCCAAAGCCTCCAGTGGCCACTGGCCCCACATTGAGTGTTATAATTTCTTTCATTGCCAGAATCACAATATGTCTATAGTAGAATACCATTAAATTCACTCTAGTTCTTAGTTCTTTCCTCAATCCCAAGGACTCTGGGATGGTGACATCCACTCCATCTCCAATTGAGAGGAGGATTATATCCCATGTAGAAGATGGATGTGAATATCCTACCTACAGCTGCAGACCCTCTCCGTTCCTTGGGATGTCTATTGTCCAAAATCATCTCCCCACCAGTTGTCCTTAGTGAGTCCAGTGAGCTGTAGAGTAGGTGTTGCAATTCCACTGAGGTTCTGGGCTCAGCTGGCACATGGACTGTCCAAAGACTTGAATCTCTTCATGAAAATACCTACAAACTCCAGCCCAAGTATAGGTTTACATATAAGGGCCCAATGAACCATGTGCAGGGAAGATATATTTGAGTCCAACTCTGTCACTCTTAGGAGCACAAACTCCAAAGTAGGGCCTACTGGCAAGGCACCAAACTCTGGAGCTATCTGCCCTGACCATAGGACCTGGGTATCTCCAGAGCCATCAGGAGACCCACTATTTGGGGTAGTATCCACCTTAGCAGTCCTTGAGAGCCTACTGAAATGTGCATAAGCGTTACCTCTGGGGTGACCTCCTGACTAACTTTGAAGTCTCTTAGCCATATAAGCTCATTTGTCTTTACTGTTTTCCCCCTTTTATTTGAGATCTTTTTCCAGTTGAGGGATTGCTAGTTGGTGCTTGGTAGCAATCCCTCAGTGTCAGACAGGCTCATCCCTGGGAGTCATGTCCCACACTGGGGGGAAGATAATGCATTCATATGCTGAGTTTGACCCAAATATTGCTACATTTGAGCAACATGGAGGCTTTCAGGAAGTAACTCTCAGGCAATATGTAATATTAAGTTAAGTTTCAATTTCACAAGATCAAGGTTCATAATTACAACCTTCAATGTCAAGGGCCTGGGGTATTTGTCTGTCTTCCTTCACTAGGCACTACCCAGGTACTCTAGGAATCTTGACCCTCTATTAGTGAGTATATCAGGACTTCCCAGAATGGGAATTCAGTATTCTGTCATTTATTGCATGGATCTCCACCCACCAAGACATCACCCCATAATCATTAGAACATATTCATATTCCATACAAGGATATCCCAAGTACAACCCTTCTCATGCATCCCCCATCACCAACACCCCAAACCAGTGATCCTCCTCTGCCACAATTGCCATCCTTCTGCAATCCAAACCCTCTCCCAAAACAAAGCCAAAAATTGATAAAAATAATAAAATAATAAAATAAAAACTTGAATATAAAATAAATACAAAAATTAGAAAATAAAAAATCAGTTTTTTCATTGTGTCTTTCATAACCATGTGTTGTCTTTCATGTACAGTGACAATTCTGTATGTTCCACCAGTGTCTTATTTTTTCCTTTATTTCCAAAGAATCTCTAGGTTACAGAAAAGTCACATGGAAATATACAGGAATCCACTCAATCCCACCCCATCCCCTTCTCACATTTTCCTCTATTGATAATATCTTACATGATTGTGGTACATTTGCTACAATTGATGAAAAGATATTCAAGCACTACTAACCATGGACAATGGTTTACACTGTGGATTACATTTTGAATCATACATTTTATAAGTTTTCACAAAATTTATAAAGGTCTGTAGCCATCATTGGAAGATCATTCAGGGCAGTTCCAATGTTCTAAAAATGCCCTGTGTTCTGTCTAGTCTATTCTTCCCTCCCCCTCCCCTTGGAACCTATGGCAACCATTAAGTTACTATTTTTGAAGAATAAGGTTCATAGTTACATGCATTAATATTGAGGGTTTGACATATTGGTCTGTTTTCTTTTTACTGGCCTCATTATACTGGCACATCTTTGAACTCTTTCTTGCAATATATCCAAGAACCTAGAAACCCAGAACATTCCTATAACTTCATGACTAATTTATCTTGGTTTGAGAAAATAAGTATTTTTCATAAATTTATTATTGCCTAATATATCATGAATTTATTTTTTAATAAATCAAATTAGTATTTACACATGTATCAGTATTAATTTGTACTATATTCATTTTCAGTAGATATAAACAACATAATTATAAGTTTATTGGGATCTTTAATAATTTTTAATGTTTAAATGCTCCCAGAAACAACAAAAATGAATGAAGATAATTTATCTAAATTTTATTAAATTAATCTTCAATTACATAAGGAACCTCATTCAGTATACTTTTTCATGAAGCTTGCCTGCCATTATCCACTTTTAAGTTCCTTGTAACAATGAAAATAAAAGGCAATAGATTTATTAGTCACTTGGCAATTATTTTACTCTTACCTATCTCAAGATAGCAAGTCTGCCTAGTTCTATGCATTTTTTTTACTGTAGATTAATTATAATCAGTAAAAATATAACTAAGATTGGCAATTTTTAAAGAAAGAATTACACATCTTATGCAATTTATGAATTAAATTTCTTCTTCAGTGTCAGGTATAAAATATATTGAGGAAAAAAAATATATATATTGAGGAAAGAGAAAAAAAAGACTGGTCTCAATTTAAAAATACAAAAAACAAAATAGTAAACTACAATGAATACAAGTTTCAGCTAAACAGGAAACTTCTCTCTCTTTACATTCAAAGTAGCAACATTTTGTTCCCTTTTGAAAAACAGCATTTGTATATCTTAGGGATTTTAAAAATAGAAAATTATCTACAAATTCTGAGAGAAAATATTTTTAAAGTGCATCTCTAGAATTCAAATTGCATTGTTGTTGATTTTGAGACACAACACATAAGCTGTTCATCTATGTATTTTGATACAGTGTGAATTATCCTTGCCATATCAGGGGCTGTTTGTAGCTCCTATGAGGAACATGGAATACATATATTAGATAGTCTTTAAATTTATAATCTTCTAGAGTTCTCTGAAACCATTGTAGAGGATTCCTGGCTCTGTTGAAGCCAGGAATGTCCTATACCAAGTCATCCTATCCTGAGTCAATGGGAAAATCTGCTTCTAAAACCTTCAATTCTTATTTCTATTCAACACACATACTCTGATAAATTTTGTAACTGTTGACATTCAGTAGAGGTAGGTAAATTATGACTATTCATTTTGGGTCTTACTTTATTAGATGGCTTTGGAGCTTCTTAGCCTCCTCACATTCTGGTTCTCTCCTCATTCAAAATTACTAAAACATTTGCTTTATGACTTGAAATACTCAAAGAAAAGCATAGAGAAATGGTTGAGTTTAAGATGAGAATTTTACTGTTGGATATTTTTCTATCAAAAAGAACACATAATACTGTAAGGAAGTCTATGATGTATATATTCATTAAGTATTGTATAATATTTCATTATTATCACTTTAGGAGGTATAAATACCATGTGACATATATGACTTAGAACTTGGTTATCAATAGAAGAGGAAAAATTAAGTGATAATTTTTCATAAGATTGTTTTATTAGCTTCAATAGCCTGGGTGTACAATGTAGATGGTGTGAGGAAAAGCCAATACACAAGGGAAATGTATCATTAGTAGAAAATAATTCTTACTCTCAGCTCCAAGTCTTAAGTTTTATTGGTTACTGCAATCTAATATGGTATTAACTGACTAATGCAATGCCAAAAGATTTTCCAAAGCAATTGTACCAACATATACAGACACAAAAGCAATATATCATTTCCTTTGCTCCACATTCTTGCCAACAATTGGTGCTTCCAGGTGTAATTTTTCCAAACTACAGAATTTGTATCAGTACCTAGTTGTGGTTATATTTACTTTATTTTATTTATTTATTTTCTTTATCTTCAAATATAATATTGTAGAACACACTGGCATTTATTAAGTAAGATATCTGTTCTTCATCTTCTGTGAAATCTCTTTCTAGTCCCTCTATGTGACATTTATTTTAAAGCAGCTTATCATGTGGATTTTGGTGCTCATTTGTTGGCAATAAAAAAGTAATTATTCATTTCAATGCAATCAAATCCACACATATGTACAAAACATATGTGTTTATTTTTGTATTTTTTCCTCCTCTTCTTTACCCATCTCATTCCCTCCTCTTCTTTGCCTTTTTCTTTTGTTAGGATTTTAGAAATATCTACCAAATTATTATATTATTTTCCACATTTTATTAATTATTTCACTTAGTTTTGATTTGTCTATGTTGTGTGAAAGGAATAAAATTTTGTTTTTCCCAATTTTATAGACCAATTGTTCTAAAAGCATTTAGAGAAATATTCTTCTATCTCCACTGTTGTACCATAATGTATTTTTCATTTTTGAGTGTTCCTATGTGCTCTCTATTATGTTACATTGCTTACTTGTCTGTTTGTGACCAAAATCACAATGTTTACTTAGTATCATTTTGTACCAAGTTTTGCCATCTGTATGTATATTTGTTGTCAAATTGCACAATTGCATTGCACCATCAAACACTACTAAATGTTTTTTTTTTTGGTGGTAGATGATTAGGTGTTTTTCAAAGAATTATATGTAAAGAATTTATTACTTCTGTCATTTTATACTGCTCTCAATCTTAATATGTTTTTCATTTAAAACTTAATTATTTAGAATATTTAATTAATCTGTTGTCTTTAAGTTTACAATAAAGGAAAAGATAAAATATTACATTTTAAAAGAGAAATTTGGCTTCAATCTATGGATTTTTATGCAGAATTCTTATTTTAACACTTTCAGGAGGCATGATATGAAATTTGTTGTTTATTCATTTGAAAATCACTAGAAATTGTCATAAATTTGTGGTGGACTTACCATATTTCTTTAAAAACATTAATTATTTTGAATTGTACATCTTTATTTATTCATTTATTTTATCATGGATTTATTTCCCTGCTCTAAAACTTTTACAATCGATACAATGCAATAGTCACTCTTTTCTTAAACCTCTTTTTAAAAAAGATATATTATTTATTTATTTACCCACCCTCCCCATTGTTTATGCTTGCTGCCTGCTCTCTGTGTCCATTCATTGTATGCTTTCTGTGTCTGCTCATCTTCTCTTTTAGGAGGCAATGGGAACAGAGCCCAGGACCTCCCATATGAGTAAGAGGTGCTCAGTCATTTGAGCCACCTCTGATCCCTGCTTTGCTGTCTCTCATTGTGTTTCCTCTTTGTGTCTCCTTGTTGCATTACCTTGTTGTATCAGGTTGCTGCACCAGCCCATCATACCGATTGCTGTCTTTCTTGTTTTCTCTAGGAGGCACAAGGAACTGAGCCCAGGACTTCCCATGTGATAGGCAGTTGCCCAAATGCTTGAACCACACCCCCTTTCTGCCTGAAGCTCTTTATAAATTTCAGAGTACTGTTTTGATATTCATCTGTGTTTTATGTAAAATATGAATGATATATTAACTTTTGAGTAATGTTATGATTTATAAATATTGTACATTTGTTTAACTATTTTCCTTTATGGACCTCTGCATCAGTAACAGTATTTAATTAGTATGAATAAAGTAGTTATGAAACTACTTGTACAAGTTTCTTGTGAATGTCTTTGTTACATAATGAAGACTAGACTCACTGATTCATATAAGATAGGGGGATAGGTGTGATTTAGTTAGTTTTTTTTTTTTAAGAAAGTGCCTGCCTTTGCAAAATGTTGGAATATTTGTCAACAAATATTATAAATAAAATGTATGATGTGTTAGGCTGAGAAAAATGATCATCATCATTTGGTGTTGCCAGACATGTTACTTTTAAAAATTCTGGAGGGACTTAGTAGCTTATCAATGTGTTTTAATTAAAATTTCCCTTGAGAATATTCCAATATGGCAACACACAGAGCCTTAAAACTTGACACCATGAATTTAAAACACTTGATTTTACAGAGTAACTTTGGTCACCACAGTGAATTAAAATAGATATCTACAACAAACAAACTTCTTCAATTACACTTAATACATTAAAAAAATCTGTGAGTCACACAGAAATCAGAAGGAAAATTAATATATGTATTTAAAGTGAATGATAGTAAATATACATCATTTCAAAATTGGAAGAATAGAAAGAAAGGAATGCATATAGAGAATTTTTAAATTGTAAGTTCTTATATTATAAAAGGAGAAAAGTCTAAAAACAAGGATCTACATCTCCAACACAAGAAACCAGAACAAGAGAAAAGTAAGCCTCCAGAAAGTAAAAGGAAGACAATAATAAATAATAGAGTAGAAAGCAATGATATTCTATAAACAAACAAAAGGAAAAAGTTATGAAACCCCAAGATTCACTTTATAAAGATCAATCAATTTTATTTACTTCTACTAAGATTTAACAGGAATGAAAGAAAATGAAAACAACCAATATCAGGACTGAAATAGGTTAACTCACAGATTAAATCTAGTGTCAATTATTGAAAGGAAACAATATGAAATTAGTTGCTAATGGTAAAATTTGAGTTTCAAGTGAAAAGTAGAATTTTATCAAACTTGCTTCCTCCATATGAATTTGTAAGCTTTTCAACCCTGAAAGGCCTTTCTGATAGAGTTGCACCATAGTGTGGGCTAGCATTTTCCAGATGAAAAATAAATAAGGTTACAATCTCACCCATGGATAAAAGAACCATTCCAACTCTGTAAGTAGATCAATGGCCTTAAATTTAACAGAATCTGAAAATCTCATTAATATGGTTTCAGCTTGCACATTGCAATTATAGTATAAGAAATCATCAGTTGTTTTGTTTTGCTGTTATATCAAAGAAGAGTATTATCCATTATCTGAAAGTGCTAAAGATACTCTTTTCCCTTTCTAGTAACTTTGAGTGTGGCTATATTTTCTTCATATTCTTCAACTATAAAAGCATTGCAACAGAATGATTGAAGATATGAAAATGAAGATGTCTCTTGTTTAGCCAGGATTAAGAAGATATCACAAGTGCAACATCATATCTCTTCTCTCTTTTTGTGATGTGGGTTTTGGGAAGTAACATGTATTTTTATAAAGTGTGTAATTGAATTAATATTAAAAGGTTAATCCAGTACATTAAATATTTATATGTGTATTTCTCTGAGCAAATTCCTACTAAGTGCCACAACCTCATTTTCTTCTAGTTGCTTTCATTATAAAAATCAATTCTAGTTTCTTTAATTAACTTCTGGTCAATTGTTTCTTCTTGTTGTTATTGTTTATTTTGCAACATAATATTTTATTTCATTCCTAATATTAATCCAAAACCTTATTAATTATAATTCTAATAAAAAGTATTACATAAATAAAATATTAAAATATTAATATTTTACTATATTACTATAATTGCAAATATTAAAAACTCTATCTTTTATTGTTATAAACCCTCAATTCTAAAATTTGCATATGGGAAAATTAAATAGTAGGACAATTTGACCTCTACATAATTATGTTTTATCATTGGAATAAAAATTAAGATGGAAACAATATTGCTTTATGATTTTAAATGCTTCAAGAAAAGCACAAGTAAACCAGTTGCAGTCAGAATAATTAATTTTAATGAAGAGATTTCAGCAAAATCTAGAAAAGTATGTAGGAAAGATATCCCTTCATTAATATTGGGATTCATTCTAAACTGAAGATGCAATGCTTTGTGGAGAAGCAAAGTCAGGTGGAATGCTTTTCTTAAAACCTCAGAGCAGGCAAGATGGTGAAGCACAGAGATAACTAGTGAAATGTAGCTACAAACTTATACAGGAAAATGGAATAATTAGATTCTAAATCAAAACATACATTTTATGGATAGGAAAGAAGGAAAGAAGAGTCTCAAGCATTCTTTTATTATTATTTTTGTAATAAAAGAAGTTGTAGGGGAGCAGATGTGGCTCAAGGATTTGAATGCCCACGTCCCACATGGGAGGTCATGGGTTTGAGTCCCAGTGTCTCTTAAAGAAAGCAGATATCAAGCAGACAATGAGAAAAAATAACACAGAATGAGCAAAAAATGAGCAGACAATGAGCAAAAACAATGAACAGGCAACAAGCAGACAATGAGCAAAAATAAAAATGAGAAGACAATGAGCAAAACAAAGAGCAAAAAAAAAAACAAACAAACCAACAAGCAAACAGACAAGGGCGCCAACTCAGGGGAGAAAACAGAAAAAAGCCCCCTCTCAATTAGAGGTACAGTGGACATCACCATCTCAGAATCCTCAGGATTGGGGAAAGAATTATGGACTAGAGTGGACTTACTGGTATTCTACTATAGACATATTTCAATTCTAGCCATGGAAGAAATTACAACATTGATGTGGAGCCAGAGGCCACCCACTGGAGGATCTAGGGGCAGGAAGATGGAAAAACAGTTGTAATGCGGGGTCTTTTTCAAAATTTGGGAATCATTCTGAATGACATTGCAACGACAGATATAGGCCACTTTACATCACCACATAACATGCAGAACTGTGTGGGAGAGAGGAAAGCCTACAATATGAACTATGGTCCATGCTCAATGGCAAAGCCTCAGGATGCATTTATCAATTGCAATGAATGTGTGACACTAATGAAAGATGTTTATGTGGGAGGGTGTGAGAGGTGTGGGGAGTGGGGCATATGGGAATCCCTATAGTTTTTGTGTAACATTTATTTAATCTAAGTATCTGTTGAAAAAATTAAATCTTATAAAAAACAATCTGTAGGTTTACAGAAAAGTCACGTAAAGAATACATTTTCCCCATAAATCCTCTTGTTAATCCGACATTAAAGTGGTACTTTTGTTCCAATTGTTGCAAGAATATTAAAATTGTACTCTTAACTTTAGTCCATACTTATATTAGGTGCATTTTTCCAATACATCACCTTATTACTAATATATTGTATGTGAGTCACATATTTGTTATAACTCATAAATTAACATTTTATGCTTTTTTATACTTGTAAAATACTCCATTGTTAACAATAGGATTCACTCTGTTGTACAGCTCTGTATTTCATCCTTTAATTTTTATTCTAGTAAAAATATATACAACCAAATATTTCCCCTTTTGACCACATCCACATATATAATTCAGTGCTGTTAATTACATTTACAATAATATGCTACCATCACCACTATCCATTTCCAAACCTTTACAATAACCATAAAGAGAAATTCTGTGCACATTAAGCATTAAATGCCCATTCTCTTCCCCTGATTCAGATTGTAGTAACATATATTCTAAATTCAAGATCTGTGAGCTTGCTTATACTAATTATATCATATCAGTGACAAAATGCAATATTGTCTTTTTGTGTCTAGGTTATTTCACTCACTATAATATCAGTTTCATCCATGCTGTCACATGTATCAGTACATCATCCTTTGTATGGCTAAACAACATTTCATTGTGTGTTTTGGCAATTGTGATTCATGCCACTAAGAATGTCCATGTGTAAATATCTGTTTGAGTGCTTGCTTTCAATTAATTTAATATATATGTAGTAAAGAGATTGCTGGGTCATATTGTAATTCCATATATATAGATTTCTGAAGAACTGTTGGCCACAGTGGCTGCACCATTTTACATTCCTACTAACAATGAGTGCATGTTTCTATTTATCCACATTCTCTCCAGCACTTTTAATTTTATGTTTATTTTTAATAATAACCTTTTTAGTGGGTAGGAATTGGTACAACATGTGGGTTTCATTTGCATTTCTCTAATGGTCAATGATATGTTTTTTAACCACTTGTATACCCTTTCATATGCTTTTAACCACTTGCATATCATCTTTAGAGAAATGTCTATTCAAGATTTTGTCTGCTTTCTTAGTTTTTATTTTTTTATTTTTAAAGAGGTTTTAGATAACATAAATGTTACATCAAAAAGATAGATGAGTCTTGTGATGATTAGGCTATATGCAGGAACAACCTGAAAGTGGACAGTTGTGTCACTGCAGCCCTTTTCTGGGACATCCTTGAAGGATAACAGGGAGGGTAAATCCTCCCAGTGGGCAGAACTTTGAGCAGTGCACGTAGTTGTTCATTTTGCTTGGAAAAAGAAATAGCCAGAGGTACATTTGTACACTTATTCATGGGTTGTTGCCAGTGGTTTGGCTAGATGGTCAGGGACTTGGAAGGAACATGATTGGAAAATTGGTGACAAGGAGGTCTGGGGAAGAAGTATGTGGATAGACCTTTCTGAGTGGGCAAAAATCATGAACATATTTGTGTCCCACATGAATGCTCACCAGAATGACTTCAACAGAGGAAGAGTTTAATCATCATGTGGATAAGATAACCCACTCTGTGTCTAATGCTCAGCCTCTTCCCCAGCCACTCCTGTCATTGCCCAATGTGCTCATGAAAAAGTGGCCATGGAGGTAGAGATGGAGGTTATGCATGGGCTCAGCAACATGTACTTCTCCTCACCAAGACTGACTTGGCTACAGCCACTGCTGAATGCCCAATCTGCCAGCAGCAGAGACCCACACTCAGCCTTGATGTGGTACCATTCCTCGAGGTGACCAGCCTGCTACCTGGTGGCAGGTCAACTACACTGGGTCACTTCCACCATGGAAGGGGCAGTGGTTTGTTTTAACTGGAATAGACCCATACTCTGGATATGGGTTTGCATTTCCAGCACACAATATTTCTTCCAAAACTACCATACGTGGACTTACCAAATGTCTTATATATCACCCTGACATTCACACATCATTGTTTCTGATCAAGGAACCCATTTCACAGCAAATGATATGCAAGAATGGGCACATACCCATGGAATTCACTGGTCTTACCATATTCCCCATCACCCTGAAGCAGCTGGATTAATAGAATGATGGAAAGGCCTTTTGAAGACTCAATTGAGGTGCCAACTAGGTGACAATACCTTGCAGGGCTGGGGCAATATTTCCAGGAGTCTGTGTATGCTCTGAATCGGCATCCTCTCTATGGTGCAGTTTCTCCCATAACCAGGATTCATGGGTCCAGGTATCAAGGGGTGGAAATGGGAGTGGCACTACTCACTATTACCCCTAGTGACACCCTAGGAAAATGTTTGCTTCCTGTCCCTGCCACCTTAAGCTCTGCTGGTCTACAGGTTTTAGTCCCAAAAGGAGGAATTCAAACCAATTCAAGCAGGATTAACAAAGGCCCAGAATCTTCAGGAATGAAAGTTTGGGTCACCCGACCAGGCAAAGAACCATGGCAAGCTGAAGTGCTTGCTGAAGGTAACAGGAACATGGAATGGGTATTGGAAGAAGGTAGTAATAAATATGAACTTCGACCATTTGACCATTTACTGAAATGAAGACATTAATAGTCATGAACCCTTCTTTCTTGTATCATTATGAGTATGATTGTATATGAACATAAAATGAATTTCTTCATTTTCTTCCCTAACCTTTTCCCCTATCATATGAAAAGTTGTATTAATTACACATCATAATATTTAAGGATGTCAAGTTTAAGAGTAAATATTACTGAAGGACTTGTACCCTATTCTGTCGGGAATTAATGCATTTCCAGTTGTATGCAGGGGAGTTGAACATTGTTAGGTGGAAATATATATGTATGCCTGTCTGTTATTGTTTTTACTTAGAGACTAAATGTGGTTTAGGATAATGCATATGGTTATTGAATTGACAAGTGGTGCACTGTGATGGTTAGGCTAATGTATCAACTCGGCCAGGTAATTGTGTCCAAGTGTTAGGTTCAGAAAGCACTGTGCTAATTGTAGTACACAAACATTTATGGACTTCGATTACCAGTGAGTTAACTGCATGCATGATTGATTACATCTGCATCAATCAGTGAGATTGTATCAGCAATGGGTGATGCTTTTAGCCAATCAGCTGAATGCCTTAAAAGGGGAAGTGATTTCAACATTCAGAGAGAATTTCCCAGATCATCTTTGGATATCTAACTTCTCCCAGAAACCCATTAAGGAACTTTCTTGGACTTTCATTGGAGGCCCTGGTTTGCAGTCTTCCTGAGGAACCTGGACTTGTGCATCCCCATGGTCATGTGAGAGACTCATAAAATCTCATATTATTGACAGGTATCTCCTGTTGATTCTGTTTCCTGAGAGAACCCTGACTAATACAAGTCCATATATTGCACCCTCTTCCTTTCCCACACTTTGCCACTTTAACATCTTTCATTAGTGTCATACATTTGTTACAATTGAACACATATTGAAGCATTGAACTAGCCAGGGACCCTAGTTTACATTATATTTTACCCTTTACCCTGCTCCATTTTAAAGGTTTTGACAAAATGTACAATGGCCTGTATCACTTATTGCAATGTCATGCAGGACAAATGCAATGTCCCCCAAATGCCCCATGTTGCTCCTATTTTTCCCTCTCCACCCCCTTAAGAACCTCTGTGGCCACTTCCTTTATATCAATGATGCAACTTCCTCCATTGCTAGAATAATCATAAGTCTACTTTAGTCCATAGTTGCTTTCCACACTTATAATTGTTCATTCATCAGTCTTGAGGATTTGGGGATGGTGATGCCCACCCTGTCTCTGATTGAGAAAGTGATTAGATCCCATGATGCAGATGAATGAAACTATATTGCTTGCAGTTGCAGACACTCTCTCTTTCCTGAAGTGGTCATTGTCCTTCATAATCATCTTGTTAGTTTCCCTGGGTGAGTCCAATTAACTGGTTAGTAGCTTGCAGAAAAAGGAAATTAACACTTCTCCAGGAAGAATGTTTTAAAAAATTCTGAGTTCCCAATAATAGATTTTGCTGATTTACCAATTCTTTAAAATGAAAATTGAAAGATTTTATTTACATTTAAAATACATTTTTTATTGATGACTACCCTTGTGAGTCTTTGCTCTTGTAAATGAGACTTAGCCTGCAGTTGTGGGGTGCCTAAGGGTTGCCACCTGAGAGCCTCCTTGTTGCTCAAATGTGGCCTCTCTCTAAGCCAAATTCAGCATATGATTGCATTACCTTCCCCCCAACGTGGGACATGACTCCCAGGGATGAGCCTCCCTGGCAACGAGGGATTAATACCAAGTGCCAACTGGCAGCTTTGTGCAGTGGCAGTATCGTAGCCAATGAGGTTTATCCGAAGCATGATTATTGCTAATTGAAAACTTTTCCTAAGTGCCAACTGGCAACACAACTGGAAAAAGACCTTGAATAAAAGGGGGAAATGGTAAAGACAAATGAGTTCAAGTGGCTAAGAGACTTCAAAGAGAGTCGGGAGGTCATCCCAGAGGTAACTCTTATGCACACCTCAGTAGGAGCTCATAGAACATCTAAGTGCCTATCACCCCACTCAGTGGGGTTCCTGAGAGCTCCGGAGACACCCTGGTCCTATATAAGGGGGGATAGCCCCAGAGACTGATGCCTTATCAGTGGGTTCTATTTTGGAATCTGTGCTCCTGAGAGTGACAGAATTAGACTCAAATAAGTCCTCCCTGCACATGGTTCACCAGTCCCTTCTATTCAAACCTACATGTGATGCTGGAGTTTCTTAGGTATACTTCCAGAGACTGGAGCCTCCCGCCTACCTATGTGCCAGGTGTGCATGAAATCTAGGTGGAGCTGCAACTCCTACCCTACAGCTCAATGGACTCATCCAAGTCACCTGGTGAGGAGACAACGATGGGAAATGGCCATCCCAGGGAATGGAGAGGGCCTGCATCTGCAGGCAGGATCATCCCACCCACCATATCCATGGGATATAAGCCCTCTCTCACTTGGAGTTGGAGTGGACATCACCATTCCAGTCGCCTCTGGATTGGGGGAAGAACTATGGACTAGAGTGGACTTGATGGTATTCTCTTGCTCACATATGGTGATTCTTGCAATGCAAGAAATTATAACAATGAGGTGGAGCCAGTGGCCACTTGACAGTTTTTTGGGTAGGGAGGGGATGAGCAGTTGAAATACAGGGGCTTCTTTGGGAGTTGGAGGTTGTCCTGAGTACTGTTGTGGCAATGGATGTAGGCCATTT
>JAKSZT010000496.1:184693-211511 GCA_026826555.1 Tolypeutes matacus
TGAGCAGTTGAAATACAGGGGCTTCTTTGGGAGTTGGAGGTTGTCCTTAGTACTGTTGTGGCAATGGATGTAGGCCATTTTAAATCAGCACACACCACTCAGAACTGAGTGGGAGAGAGTGTGATCTACAGTGTGAACTGTGGTCTATGGTTGGTGGCAAGGCTCCAGGATGTGTAAGTTCATTGAGGTTGGTGGGCCACACTGTGGGAGATGTTTGTGTTGGATGTGGTGGGAGGTGTAGGAGGTGGGCAACATGGGAATCCCAGTGGGTTCTGTGTAATATTTTAGGTAATCTAAGCACCTCTTAAAATATATGTATATATATATAAATAACATTTTTGTAAGCAAATACACATATATGCATATATATTTATATATCATTTTGCAAATGTTTGTATGTATTGTGAGAATTTTGATTTTTACCCATAAAAAAAAATACAATATGTTCTTAGATTTTAATCTATCATTTTAAGTCTCCAGATTTTCTGTTTAATATAGTCTTTTTATTTTTAAAATAGCTTTAGATTGCATAAAGGGTACATCAAAAATATAGGGGATTGCCATATACCCCACAACCTCCCCTCCACACTTTCTCCCATTAACATCTTTCATAAGTGTGGTACATTAATTACAATTTATAAACACATATTAAAGTATTGCTACTAACTATGGTCTATAGTGTTTGTAGTTTACATCATGTCTTACACTTTACAGTGCACAATTTTTTAGGTATTGAAAAAATGCCTATAATGATAAAAAGACAAGCAACCTAATTTTAAAAATAATCAAATGACTTGACTAGACATTTTTCCAAGAAATACAAGTGGCCAAAAAGCACATAAAAAATTGTTCAACATCACTAGCTATTAGGGAAATTTAGATCAAAACTACAATTAAATACCATTTCATGTTGTTTTAGTCAGGGTTCTCTAGGAAAACAGAATAGACAGGAAATATCTGTAAATAATGTGAGATTTTACAAAATCATCTCTCGTGGCTGAGGGGATGCACAAGTCCAATTTCTGCAGGGCTGGATGCAAACCAGGGGCTCTGATGAAAGACACTGATGAGTTCCCAGGAGATGTTGACTATCTTAAATCAAGCTGAAATTTCTCTCTGAATGCTGAAAACACTCCCCCTTATAAGGCATACAATTGATTGGATAAAACTTCACTCATTGCTGCAGGGAATCTCCTTGGTTGATTGTAGATGAAATCAGTCATTTATGCAAGCAACTTACTGATTATTAAAGTCCATAAATGTCCAGTGCTTGCTTAACCAAGCAACTGGCACAATTACCTGGCCACATTGACATGTTAGCTTAACCATCACACAAACCTTATAAAATGGCCACTATTTAAAAAACTAGTGTTGGAGAGGTTGTGGATAAGTAGATACATTCTTTCATTATTGGTGCAAATGTAGAATTTTGCAGCCTTTGTGTAAGAGAGTTTGCCATACCTCAAAAAAGTGAATATACAATTGCTGAGATACAGTAATCCCATTACTAAAATATATTGAGAGAAGTAAAGCACTGATGTAAACTGACAGTTGCACATAAAAATTCAGAACAGAAATATTCACAATTGCTAAAATATGGAAATAAACTACGTGTCCATTACCCAATGAATGGAAAAAATTATATAGTATTTGCAATGTAATACTATTAATCTGGAAGAATAAATGGAATTGAGATGCATATGATAACATGTATGAATCTTGACATTATGTTGAGTAAAATAAACTAGACACATAAGGACATTGATTTTATATTCTCAATAAGGTGAACTAAATACTCTAAGTAAACTCACGGAGGTAAACTCTAGAGCATTGGTTATTGAAAGACAGAATGAGCATTGAAAATGGGAGCAGATGCTTAATGTATGTAGACATTTTAGTAAGGTTTATTGTAAAAGTGTGGTATTAGTAAATGTGATTGGGCATGAAAGGGTAGTCCATGGACATAAATGGTAATTGAAAGGAAGCTAGAGAATAATCTAGGGACTTTGTTACATAGTGATATTGGTGGTGAATGAAGATAGTGGTTAGTATAAATATAAGAATGTTCTTCTTTTAAATATGTTAAGAATATAGTAATACATGGAAAATACAACTAATATAACTTATGGTTCATAGTCTGTAATAATGAATATTTTTGCAGCAAAGGCTAAGAAGACAAAGAACAGCAAAGAAAATATTAGTAATATTTTCATGATGCTCTTTCAAAGTTTGTAGCAAATATTTCACACCAATGCAAAGTGCTGATGGTGGAGTGATATATAGAAACCCTGTATGATGACATGCATGTTTGTTTTGTAAGTTCACAACTTGTACTAGACACGTATTGTTTACATATGTTCATAAAACATTCAATAAAATGAAAAAAGTAAAAGCTTGAGTGGACATTTTCCTAAAGAAGTAATACAAATGGTGAAAAAGAAACAGCACTAGCTACAAGGGAAATGCAAATTAAAGCTCTAATGAGACATTATTTCACATCTACTAGAATGACCACTATTAAAAAAACCCAGAAATATACAGATATTGGTGAGGATGTGGAGAGATAAGAATGTTTATTCAGTGTTGGTGGGTATATAGAATGGTAGAGTGCTGTGGAAGTGTTTGGTGGTTCCTAAGGATATTAGATACAGATCTGCCACATCACCTGGCAATACCATTTCTAAGTGTTTTAGTTTACCATGGTGTTACCAATGCAAAGTAGCAGAAATGTGTTGGATTTTATAAAGGATGTTTATTAGAGGTAAAAGTTTACTTTTCCAAGGCCTTGAAATATTCAATTTGCATCACCATAAGAGGTGTTTTTGATGTATGTGGGATGATCAAATACCTGAAAGTAATATCTCTATCCATGTTGGTATGATACAAAGGAAAGAATTATATGTAAATTAGTAGGTAATGAGATGCAACCCTTTCTTGGCGCCAAATTCCATTCCTTGTGGTCGAGAATATCCTATTGAAGCAATGAAGTATGAAAACCCGCTTCAACCAGTTGGCCAGACCTGTGCTGTCCTCCCTTCAACTTGTTTAATTAACACAATAAGATTCCCACCCAGGGGTGGAGTTATCTTCCCCTTTTACTTCGTGCAATATTTGTGCAAGAGTGATTTCCTGAGCATACTAATCTTACAATTATATAACTAGCTATGTGTGTTCATCCATATGCATAAAAGCTAATGCTAAGTAGTAACTTAGGTATTTAAGTAAGAGTAAAACCACTGCATGGGGACTCAGATCTTAGTCACTTTGACCTCAGCTGCTGTCTGCAGACAAAATAAATGTAAGGTCTGCCTAACTCTCATGTTAAGCTTTTTTCTTTCTCTACATCTCTGGTTATCCCCAAAGGCCCAGTTTTGGGGCCTAAAACTTTCTCACCAAATCATCTGACACATGTTGAAGCAAGATGGTGGGCAATCTTTGCATTGTCTCTGCCTTCCCCTAAAGGCTTCATCTCTCAGATTTAGCTGCTCTGCTTTCTTTCCAATTTCAGCTGCAAGTTGGCATAAGGCTCATCTCTTCCTGGGCCTCCAATATCAGTCTGGATTGTTCCACTCTCTTCCCAAGTTCAGCTGTAAGCTATCAGTCATATAGCAGGGCTGGTCTTCTCTTGAACTACTCCATGGGTCCAACCTCTTGGGGGCTTATTGTTTAAGCAACCCTCTCTCTTTCACTGCAGAATCAAATATGCCAGCTCCCTTTTTCCTCTGTGGTGGTCTATGTATCCACTTATATCAGACCCAGCGAGGTGGCAGGGACTCTACATAAATCATGCTGAACTGATGTAATACAGTCAAATGGGTCTCACACCTAACAGAATGGATTAGTTTAAACCATAATATTTTGCTTTTCTGGATTCACAAATTAAACTCTCACACTACACATATATGCAGAAGAATTTAGAATAGGGACATAGACATCTTCATGCTGATGTTCAAAGTGGCATTATTTACTGTTATGGAAAGATGGAAACAACCCTGGAGTCCATTAACTGATAAATGGATAAATAGAGTGTGGTATATACACAAGTGGAAAATTATCCAGCTGTAAGAAGTATTGAAGTTGTGAGGCATATGGCATCATGGGTGAATGTGGAGGATATCATGTTGTGTGAAGCAAGCCATACACAAAAGGACAAATATTGTATTCATTTGTTATTATGAAATGAATATAATGAGCAAACCCATGGAGTTAACAGATAGAATATGTTACCAGGTTAAAGAATGGAAATATGAGTTTTAATCTGTGTGGAACTGGTAAAATGGTTGTTTGTAAATGTCTGGAAATTAATAGAATTACTAATGCACATCATACTGTTTGTAATTAACAGCATTAATTTATGAGTATGATAGCAGTTGTAAAGGAAAATGTAAGGCCATGTATATCACTTGATTGCTAGCTCAGAATGAAACATGAGGCCATATAACATAGCAAACCATCGGGAAGTTAATACAGTTAATAATGTATATATAAGAATGTTTTCTCTGAAACTGAAGGAATGTATGGTAATGTGACTAGATGTTAATATTGGAGTGACATACGGGCAATAATACAGCTAAAGCAAATTATGGACAATATTGTATAGTAATTTACTAATAACCCTCTATCAATGGTTTTAAAAAAAAAAAAAGGAAGTATGCTAAGGGTAAGAAACTAGACCAAAACATAACCTGTGGTTTGACTGCATCTATACAAAATATAAATACAAATAAACTATAGAGATGGAAATAGATTAGCAGTTATGTATGGCAGGAGAAAGAGATGTTCAGAGGTGACTACTAAGGAGTTGGATTCTTTTCTTGTTTTGTTTGATTGTTTCTTTGTTTTTTGTTGTTGTTTTGGAAGTAAAGAAAATTTTCTAATATTAATTGAAGTAATGAATGTACAAGTCTGTAATTATATTAAATGCCATTTTTTGTACACTTTAGATGGGGTGTATGCTTTATGAAAGCATTTCAATAAAATTGATGAAAAATTAAAAGAAAATTGTCTAACAGTAAATCACAAGAGTCCATGAGAGAAGAAAAATCATTCTTGGAAGAATATCAGAGCAATTTATTTTCTTTGTAAAAGAAGTAGTTGATAAGACAGATGGCCCTGGAATAGAAGCCATCATCCTAGTTCCCTGGTACTTGGATAGAATCAATACTAATTGTAATAATCAACAATTTTGTTGATTCAGAGGCCTTTTTCCATATGTCTGGCATGATGTTTTGATATTGAAGAATATAAGAAAATAGTCACTGAATGTGTCCAGATATAGTTTGAAAATATATTAACAAAAATCATGTAAACATGAGCCAAAAAATGTAAGGTATATAAGTATTGATTTCATTTCAAATCTTTTCCTGTACTTAGATTCTTGGAGCCTATGAAATTTGTGTGTGTATATATACACACACACACAAATATATATATAGTGTTAGAACAGGAAATATGTGCATTCATTTATCTCAAATACTGGTTATTGGCCATTTCTTCTATTTTAAGCTTCAGGTAAGAAACCAGATATTGATGTCAATGTTTATATTTTATTTTGGGGTAATTTTTATTGTCTCCTTTTGTTTTATCATCATCTTATATTTCATAATATGAATGCAGGGAAACTGTACATTTTCAATAACAAGGACTATCTCCCCATCTTCATGGAATACCTCCTCATTAATATCTCAAAATCCTGGAAGATGCACGTGTAGAAGGTCTGCAGTTATTAGTAATTTTTCTAGGACATTGACTAGAAAAATTCTAACTGAAAGTCTCATTGTATATTATCCATTACTGTACTTTCCAATGTACTTCTTTATAGGCAATTTATGCCTCAGATTTTGTTGTATTTCACTTTCTGTACCCAAACTGTGAGTTTTCTGGCATATAATAATTTGACTTCTCTAACAGTATGTGCTCTTAATGTTTTCTATTCATATTCTTATTATCCACAGATTTGGCTTTTATGGTGATGTCCTTGATAGCTATATTGACATTTGGCAACCTCTGTACATTGTCAAATTATCCATTATCCCACAGTTGTGAACACAGGAAAGTGTCTCCTATGCCAGAAGTTTGGTGTATTCTATTGTCTACACAGGCACAATGTTCAGAAATACCTCCACAAAGTCCAATGTGATCCATGACTATTTCTATGATTTCTCTCAAATGAGATCCATTCTCATCTTTATCTGTTGAGTTCTCTGAATCTGTAGTCCTTTTCTGTAAGTACTTTAATTGTCATACTATGTTATGAACCATAAGAATGCCATCTGTGTGAGAAAACCTTCTGTAGAATTTCTAAGCTTGGAGTAAATATGGGAATTGTGGGAACATGGACAATGGGGTAGACAGATAAATCTCAGCTCTTACTAATTAAGCAGGCTAGATAGGGAAGCTGTAGATGTATCTGGAACCTGGCAAGAAGTTCACATGGACATTGATACTTGCAAGATGGCTGCTGGAGGACCATCATGAGAAATACCATTCAAAATGTGATTTCCTCCAGAAGTGAAAAGAAGCCCCAGATGTTCTCAAGGGGCCTTATCATTGGTTCCTCCTGGGGGCTGATGGGTGGGTAATCAATCAAAACAGCTAACAGATGTAACTCCTCCCATGCCATTAGCAAAGGGGCAGAATAATTAATGGGGTTAGAAAGAAAAGGAAGCTGGTGAAAAATCTTCAGTTCCTCCCACTTGTGGCTGGAAATGGCACTTATACTCCATCTTCAGGACAAAAAGCCTAAGTGGAGCTGCCAGCTTCCTCCTCCAAAAGGAGTATGGCAGTGATGTCCCTGGGAGGTGGAGAGGCCTGAGAGGGTGGAGAGTGCTTTCACTGTGGTAAATTTAGCCGTTTGAGCCCCTCTTGGATGTTGGAAGGGATCCTGATGTGACAGGGATAGGGGAAGGGAATCTCCTCAGACAAGCTGCCATCCTCAGCAGCCTAAGTAAAGAGAGGAATTATGTCAGAGAGATGACAGAGATCTCCTTAGGCAGGCTGCCATGCCTAACAGCCTATGTAAAAAGAGAATTTATATCAGAAAAGAGGCAGAGATAACAGGGAGAGTATAGGAGCTGATAGGTTTCTGAAAAGTCTTACTAACCTAAGAAGGCAAATTAGCTCAGTGGAAAAGCTCCAGCCTAGCATATATAAGGTATCTGGTTCAATCCCAAGCTCCTCTCTGAGAAGTGATACAAGGTTATCAAGCATCCAATGAAAGTTTATGACAGGGAACATACTGACATCCTCTTTGTATTGGCTTTTATTGGATCTCTTATCTTTAAAAAAGATTCCTTTCTCTTACTTTCCTTATTTTATTCATTAAAACCTGGCTTAAAACCTGCAGAGGACAGGCTGCAGGATGATTGATTGCTGCGTAAGAACAGCCTGAGAAGTTCGTTAGGGTTCCAAGAGAAAAAACTGTTTATCTGTGTTTATCTTGGCTTTTTGATCCTTTTGCTGCCTTCTTCCTTTTTTTCTTTTTTAAAAAACAAACAAAAAATGTGTAGCTGCTGTCTTGATTACTTGTTGTTATATCCCCTCTTCCTTTATTTCTCTGTTTGCCTGTTAGTTTTGTCTCTCTCTAGTTTCCCAATTTTCTCTACCCATGTTATATCTTTTCCCTCCTTCATCCTCATATTTCTGTTCTCTGTTGTTCTTTCATTTAACCTCTTTGGGCTTGGTCTTCAATTTTTCGTTTATTCATTTCCCAATCTCTCTTATTTTCTCTGCATTTTATTTTCTCTTCTATTTTTTTTCCTTTTCCCATTCCTAATCTCTTCTACTTTTTCTTTTCCCTTTTTCTCACCATTCTATATTATTTTCCATTCTGTGTCATGTTTCTTTGTTTCTATTCCACTTGCCTAATCTTATACTTCTGTACTTCTTACTGAGGTTAATTATTCAATTGCCTACATCTTGTATGGTCCCTCTAATAACTTTTACTGTTATCACTATTATTACTAGTTTTGTCTTCCTATCTTTCCATTTCTTTGGTACTAACTTTTTTCAAGGGAACGAAGACAATGGCAAGGAAATAAAATAAGAGGAATGAAGGGTCAAAGTGTAACCTTACCACATTAAAAAACAACAAAATAAAACCATTGAACAAAGAGAGAAGCCAATCAAATGAATAAACACACTAAGATAAACAGATGACTAGATACCAAAAAAAAAAAAGCCATATTAAGAAACAAGAAGACATGGCCCAGTCCAATGAACACACTAAAAACCAAGAGGAGATGGAGAACATGGAACAACTAATCAGATCAGTCTGAACAAACATCATGAACCAACTTAATGAAGTTAAGGAAGAGATTACGGATATTAAGAAGACACTGGAAGAAATACATAAATAAATTGTAAACATACATAAAAAGATAATAGAAATTATGATGATGAATGGCACAATCCAAGAAATCAAAAATACAATGGAAACACACAATAGCAGGTTTGAACAGGCATAGGAAAGAATTAGTGGTGTGGAGGACAATACATCTGAAATCAAACAGATAATAGAAAATAGATAAAAAGATAGAAAAAATCTAGCAGAGATTCAGGAACTTGAATGACAACATGAAACACACAAACATTTGCATTATAGGCATCCCAGGGAGAAGAGAAGGAAAAGGGGACAGCAGGAGTGTTGAAAGAATAATGGTTGTGAACATCCCAATATTATTGAAGGAGATGGATGTACATATCCATGAAGTGCAACACACCCAAAACAGTTTAAATACCAACAGGCCTACTCCTAGACATATACTTGTCAAACTCTCCAATGCTCATGACAAAGAGAGAATACTGAAAGCAGCAAGAGAAAATAGAAACATCACATACAGGGGAAGCTCAATGAGATTAAGTGATGATTTCTAATCTGAAACAATGGATGTGATAAGGCAGTATTATGACAGAGTTAACATGCTAAAAGAAAAAACTTCCAGACTAGAGCTCTCTATCCAGCAAAACTAGCATTCAAAAATGAGGGAAAGTTCAAAATATTCACAGTCAAACAGAATATAAGAGAGTATGTCAATAAGAAGCCTGCACTTCAAGAAATATTAAAGAGAGTTCTGCAGGTTTAAAGGAAAAAAAAAACAGGAGAGAGTTGGAGGAGAGTGTAAAAACAACTAAAAAGACAAAAAGAGTAATAACAATATATGACATACATAAACCCAAAGAAAATATTGCTAACCTAAGTAATTCCATTACAATAATAACATTGAATGGTAAAGGACTAAACTTACCAGTCAAGAGACACACACTGACAGAATGGATAAGGAAATATGACCCATCTGTATAGTTTCTACAAGAAATCTACCTTAAACACAGGGAATAAAAAAGGCTTAAAGTGAATGGTTGGAAAACAAATTTAGAAGAAAACAATAACCAAAAAAAAGTAGGATCAGCTATACTAATATCAGAAAAAATAGACTTTAAATGCAAAACTATTGTAAGAGACAAGCACAGACATTATATATAAATAAAAGGGGTGATCTTTCAAGAAGAAAGAACAATCAGAAACATTTATGCACCTAACAGATGCCTTCACAATTATTGTGGGGGTCTTTAATACACCATTATTATCATTAGACAGTGCATCTTGACAGAAAATTAATAAGTAAACAAAGATTTCATTAATACATTAGATAGCTGGACCTAATATACATATACAGAACAATACACCCCAAAACAGATGGATATGCATTCTTCTCAAGTGCACATGGATCATTTTCCAAGATAGACCACATGCTAGGCCACAAAACAACTCTCAATGAATTCAGAAAGATTGAAATCATATAAAGGAATTTCTATGACCACAATGTAATGAAGCTGGAAATCAGTAAATAAAAAGAGAATTAGATTAGGTACAAAGACATGGAAGTTAAGCAACACACTCTTACACAAACAGTGGGTCAAGGAAGAAATCACAATAGAAATCAGTAACTACCTTGAAATGAATGAAAATTACAACACAACATATCAAAACCTATGGGATGCAGCAAAAGAGGTACTGAGAAAGAAATTCATAGTCATAAATGCATATTTGACTAATGAAATACCTAACTGCACACCTGGAGGAATTAATAAAAGAACAACAAACAAACCCCCCAAAAAGTAGAAAAAAGGAAACAACAAAGTTTAGAGCAGAAATAAATGAAATTGAAAATAAAAAAGCAATAGAAAAAATAATGCAAAAAGCTGGTTCTTCCAGAAGATCAATAAATTTGACAACCCCCAAGCTAAGCTAAAATGAAAAGAAGAGAAAAGATACAAATGTACAAAATAAGAAATAAGGAAGGGGATATCACCACTGACCCCACAGAAATAAAGAGTATCATAAGAGGGTACTTCAAAAAATTATAAAAATTATAAAATTATTTAAAAATTATATGCCAACAGGATGGATAATTTAGAGGAAATGAATAAATTCCTAGAAAAACACAATTAACCTACATTGAAAAAAGAAGAAATTGATGAGCTCAACAAACCAATCACAAGAAGTGAGGTAGAATCATCATCAAAAACCTCCCAACTAAGGAAAGCCCAGGAGAAGATGGTGTCACAGGTATATTCTACCAACCATTCAGGAATGAACTAATACCAACCCTGCTTAAATGCTTCCAAAAAATAGAAGTGGAAGGAACATTGCCTAACTCATTCTATGATGTCAACATCACCATAATACCAAAACCAAGCACAGACACCACAAGAGAGGAGAAATATAGACCAATATCCCTAACCTAGATGTTAAATTCCACAATAAAATACCTGTTAATAGCATTCAACAACATATTAAATGAATTATACACTGTTGCAGTTAGGCAGTTTGATGTAATTATGAATTCCAAAAACATAATTGAAATATGCTTGTAAACTGATCTATTAATCTGGGCATGATTAAGTTATGATTAGGGAGTTGACTGGGCCACGTCAGTAGGGAGGTGAGTCCCACCCCTTGGTGGATGGGAAATCGAATATAAAAGGCAAGGCAAAGAACAGAGTTGAAGCAGTCTTTTAAGAAGCAGTTTTGATGTTGGAAAGAAGGCCCCAGGAGAAGAGAAGCAAGCCATTTGCATGATCGTCTACAGCTGACTTTGTGGAGGAAACAGGAGGTAAGCCCAGAGAGAAACGCAGCCCCAGGAAGCGAGGAACCCCAGAAGCCTGAACCCTGGCAAACACTGGCAGCTGTCTTGCTCTAACATGCGGCAATGGACTGTGGTGAAAGAAGAAAATGATACAACACATGTTGTGAAATGTTAAAAGTCTGTAAATTTGGGTATCTGGGTTAGGGGTATGCATTGTTTTTTTTTTTTTTTGTCAGTGATTTACAGTATAGTTTACAATTTAGATGATACAGTTAAATAATTTTGATGATATTTACCATGTCCTGTGTCCATTACTGAAAGGTAATGAAAAGCCTTCCCCATGACCACCAAACATCCCATTAGATCTTGACTGTTCCCTTCTCCCCAGCCCCCCAGGGCCCATGATACCCCCCTCTCCTAACCCATGGAATGTCAAGATTCACAGTTGCATGCTCTGGGGATTTGAACCAGCACTTCCTAAACCATCCACCCCCCAGTGTTGTACCACCAAACCCAGGAAGACCACCGCTCATCTGCCCCAGCCCCCAACATGCAACCACACTCTATCCCTTTACCATAGTTTATGTCCATATGGGAGATGGCTCAAAGCCTGCTCTTCTCTTACTCTCCTTTGTTAACTTATCTTTCAGACAATGGTTCTCATTGTTTTAATATTATTTTTGAAACTCTCTGGTAAGCTTGAAGTTATTTTGAAATAGAAAGAAAAAGAAAAAAAAAAAAAAGAAACTTAAGGCTTTATGGCCTGGTATCTGTGGACTTCTACCCCAAATAAATGCCCTTTATAAAGACCAACCCATTTTTGGTATTTCACATTAGCACCCCTTTGGCTGACTAATACAGAATTTGGTACCAGAAGTGGGGTGGTGCTTTTGTATATAACAAAATGTTGGAATGGTTTTATAAATGGGTAAGGAGTATTTTTTGGAGGAATTGTGAAACACTTGATGGAAAAGACCTACAGTGCTTTGTAGAGACTGTTGATAGTAATATGGATGCTAAAGAGACTTTCTATGATGCCTTGGAAGTAAAAGATGAAACTATTATTGGAAACTGGAGGAAAGGTGATCCAGGTTTTAAACTTGCAAAGGTTTTAGCAAGATTAGCTCCTGATGTTATATGGAAGTCGGAATTTGGAAATGGTGAACTTGAGCATTTAGCTGAAACTTTCCAAAGTAAACCCAGGGAATGTGGCTTAACTTCTCCTTGCAGCTTATAGCAAAACATAATGATGAGCAAAATACACTAAGGACTGAACTTTTGGGCACAAAGAAAACAGAAACTGATTCCAGAACTTCCAAATTTCTGGAAATCAAATTCCTAGATGAAAATGCCCTATTTGAAGACTTTATTAAACTTGGAACTTGTAAATCAGAATTGAAGATGCAGTTATCTAGGAATGACTTGTGGAAAGTCTTACTGTCTGATGGCATGGACACCTGCTTCCTGCATGCTAAACCAACAAAGATTTTGAGAGAGTTGTATGAAGAAAACCACTGTCAGCTTGGACAAAAGAAGAGATTGAAGGAGAAACATCTTTAAGAAAAAAATCATAGAAGCAGAGATCTGGGATTAAGACATCTTCTTAGGCCAAGAGAGGAGCCCCACCCATGTGTACAGAGAGGATGAGTTTTCCCCAGCAGTTGAAGAGGCTGGATGTCCCCACCCAATGTTCTGGGAGAGTTTTGCCACCCCAGGTTGCAGGGAGGATGGAGCACATTCCTCAAAGATTAGGGCAGTTAAGGTTAACACCCATTAGGCCTGAGAGGGGTGTACCTGTTCCCTATGGATTAGAGAAGGCCAGGTGGAAACCCATTGCTCTTAGAGGGTTGAACCTGTATGCCAAAGGTTAGGGAAGGCCAGGTGTTCAACTCATTGTCTGAGAGGGTTGAGCCTGTATGCCAAAGGTTAGGGGGAATATTTTCTTCACCTCACTTTACTAGGGGGGCTAAGTCTCTAATCAAAACATTGGGTAAGTTGTTGCAATCACCCCAACATCCTTGGATGTTGAGGTCTGAAGCTTGGTAGACACCCAGATGCTTGAAGAGGGTGGAACCAAGAAAGATGTCATTGGACAAGACTGTGGAAAGGGTGGGTCCCCATGTGGTCCTAAGGAGAAGAAATCATCATCTTAAGAATGACTGTTAGACTTTGAAATCGAATGGAGGATGCCCTGCAGATTTAATTAACTATAAAGGATCCATGACTCATGTTTAACATTCCAGTTTCTTCTTATGATATTGGAAATGTTTATCCTTTGTCTTTCCATTTGTGTATTGGAAGCAGTTAAATGGTTTTGTAAGTTTCAGAGGTCTATAGCAAACAGGACTTTTCCCCAAGAGAAACTGTATTTCTTTAAACTGCCTATGATATGGTTTTGTACTTGAATTGTTACTGGTTTAAGGTTTTTTTAATATTGTAATGTATTTTTGGAATTCAGAGCGTGGAGTGTTGCAGTTAGGCAGTTTGATGTAATTATGAATTCCAAAAATATAATATATTATAAAATATATATTTATATTTTATATAAATATAAAAATATAATATCATGCTTGTAAACTAATTTGTTAATCTGGGCATGATCAAGATATAATTAGGGCATTGACTGGGTCATATCAGTAGGGCATTGAGCCCCACCCCTTGGTGGGTGAGGAATCGAATATAAAAGGCAAGGCAAAGAACAGAGTTAAAGCAGTCTTTTAAGAAGAAGTTTTGTTGTTGGAAAGAATGTCCTAGGAGAAGAGAAGCAAGCCGTTTGCATGATCGTCTACAGTTGACCTTGTGGAGGAAACAGGAGGTAAGCCCAGAGAGAAATGCAGCCCCAGGAAGAGAGGAACCCCAGAAGCCTAAACACTGGCAAACACCGGCACTATGTTGTCATGCGGCAATGGACTGTGGTGAGAGAAGAAACTTAATGCTTTATGGCCTGGTATCTGTGGACTTCTACCCCAAATAAATATCCTTTATAAAGACCAACCCACTTTTGGTATTTCACATTAGCACCCCTTTGGCTGACTAATACCTACACCATGAGCATATGGGCTTCATTCCTGGTACAAAAGGGTGGTTCAAAATAAGAAAATCAATGTAATAAACCACATAAACAGATTGAAAAAATCACATAATCATATCTATAGTTGTAGAAAAGCATTCAACAAAATACAGCACTTGTTCCTGATAAAAACACCACAAATGATAGAAGTAGAAGGAAACTTATTCAACATGATAAAGGGTATATATGAAAAAAACTACAGCAAACATCATATACAATGGTGAAGTCCTAAAAGCTTTGCTCTAAGATTGGGAAATAGACAAAGATGCCCACTGTCACCATTCCTATTTAACATTGTGGTGGAAGGACTTGCTCAAGCACTTAGGCAAGGAAAACATATTATAGGCATCCAAATTGGAAAGGAAGAAATAAAAACTTCACTATTTGCAGATGACATGATCCTATTCATAGAAAGCCCTGAGAAATCTACAACAAAGCTTCTAGAGCTTATAAATTAGTTCAGTAAAGTCACAGGTTTAAGATCAAGGCACAAAAAACATTAACTTTTCTGTACACACATAATAAGCAATCTGAGGAGGAAATACCAATTACAATAGCAACTAAAAGAATCAAATACCTAGGAATAAATTTAACTAAATGTGCAAATGACTTATATGCAGAAAACTACACAAAAACGTTAAAGAAAATCAAAGAAGTCTGAAATAAAAGAAAGAACATTCCCTGGATGTTCATTGATAGAAAGACTAAATATAATTAAGATGCATACCTTACCCAAACTGATATACAGATTGAATGCAATCCCAATAAAATCAACACAGCATTTTTTTCATGTTGGAATTGGAAAAACTAAGTATGAAATTTATTTGGAAGGGCAAGAGGCCCTGAATAGCTAAAGCGATGTTGAAAAAAGAAAAATGAAATGGGAAGAATCACACTACCTGACTTTAAAACATACTACAAAGCTACAATGGTCAAGGATAGACATAATGACCAATGGAAATGAATCGAGAGTTCCAATATAGATCTTTACATGTATGGTCATCTGATATTCAACAAGGCAACCAAGCCCACTCACGGGGGAGAGAATTACCTCCTCAACAAATGGTACTTGGAGAACTGGATATCCATATCCAAAAGAATGAAGAGGAACACCATCTCACACCTCGTACAAAAGACTTGGGAATTATCCTGAGTGACATTACAATGACAGATATAGGCCATTTTACATCAGCATATACCATGCAGAACTGTGTGGGAGAGAGTGTAGTCTACAATGTGAACTATGGTCCATGCTTGGTGGCAAAGCCCCAGGATGTGTATATCCATTGCAGGTGATGTGTCACACTAATGAAAGATGTTTATGTGGGATGTTATGGGAGGTGTGGGAGGTGGGGAACATGAGAATCCCTGTAATTTTTGTGTAACATTTATGTAATCTAAGCATCTTTTAAAAAAATATATATATATATATAAATAACATTTATGTAAGCAAATGCACATACATGCATATATATTTATATATCATTTTACAAATATTGGTTTGTATTGTGAAAAAATTGGTTTTTACCCACAATAATAAAAAAGAAAAAATTCATATTAAAATCAGCAAACCAGAATAGAATAGAACTTCCTTAATCAAATAAACTTAATTGAAACCCTTCAATTAAGAGCATATTCAGTGTGGAATTACTGAACTCTTTCTCCTCGAGTCTGCGAACAAGTCAAGGATGTTAATAACAACTTTTATCCAGCATTTTCTTGATGGTTTGTGGCAGTACAATAAATCAAGAAACAGAAATAACATGTTCAAAGATTAGAAAGGGTGAAATAAAATAGTATTCATCAATGGCTTTAGAAACACCAATATTATGTTTTAAAATGTAAATTAAGTGTGACCCAAATTAATGTTTGGTGCATGTAGGTGTTGGAAGGCCAAGTCCACTCTCAGCCTGAAGCAGTCAGAGGGACATCACTCCAAATCCCTCAAGACTGAGGAATGAACAAACCTAAGGGGGGAGTATAACCACAGGCCAAAGTAGATTTATTGTTGCTGTAGTTATTATCTTATGTTACCAGAAGAACTTGTAAAATTAATATAAATATAGTGGTTGCCAGGTGTTCAGAGGGGAGGGGGCAGGGATGAATGGCAGATCTCGACATATTTGGGGCTGTGAGATTCTTCCCTATGACAGACAAATGACATTATGCATTTGTCAAGGCTTATGGAACTTTACAGCACAAAGTATAAATCAGAATGTAAAGTACAGAATTTACCCCCGTTTATTAATGTAGCAATGCTTCAATATTTCTTTGTCAATTATAACAAATGTAGCACACTAATCTAAGATGTTAATAATGGGGGAAACTATGTGTGTGTTTTTGTGTTTGTGTGGGAGGTTTATATGGAAATTCCCTATACTTTTGGTGTAATTTTTCTGTAAATGTAAATCTAAAACTTCTCTAAAAATAAAGTTTATTATTACAAAAAAAATTAACTCAAGATGGATAAAAGATCTAAATATAAGACCAAAACCATAAATACATAGGAATGTTATGTAGTGAAACATCTCCAGGATCTTTTAATAGGAAATTATTTCATGAACTTCACACCCAAAGCATGAGCAGTGAAAGAAAAATTAGACAATTGGGACCTCCTCAAAATTAAAACCTTTTGCATTTCAAAGGAGTTTGTCAAGAAAGTGAAAAGGCAGCCTTCTCAATGGAAGAAAATATTTGGCAACTATATTTCTGATACATGTCTATTATTTTTCACATAAAAAGAAACCCTACACCTTGAAAATAAAAAGACAAACAACCTACTTAAAAAATGGACAAGTGATTTGACTAGACACTTCTCCAAAGAAAAAATACCAAAGATTAAAAAGTACATTAAAAGATGCTCAATAACACTAGCTTTAGGGAAATGCAATCAAAACTACAATGAGATATCATCTTACACCCATTATACTCCCAGCTATTAAAAAAATCACAGGACTACAAGTGTTGGAGAGGATGCAAAAGAATCAGAACCCTCATTCATAGGTGGTGGGAATGTAGAATGATGCAGTCATTGTGGAGGGCCGTTTGGCAGTTCCTCAAAGGCTAATTATAGATCAGCCATATGATCCAGCATATCCACTGCTGGCTATATACACAGTAAATTGAAAGCAAGGACACAAACAGATATATGCACACCAGTGTTCACAGTGGCATTACTCACTATTGCTAAAAGTTAGAATCAACCCAAATGCTCATCAACTGATGAATGGATTAAAAAATATATGGTATAGGGGGATGGATGTGGCTCAAATGGTTGGGTGTCCATATGCCATATGGAGGGACCTGGGTTCGATCCCCGGGACCTCCCTGTAAAATAAATAAATAAATAAAATAAAATAAAATAAAATAAAATAAAATAAAAAAAGATTAAAAAAATATATATATATATGGTATATACATACCATATATGGAATATATGGTATCAACCCAAATCAACCCAAATGCCCATCAACTGATGAATGGATTAAAAATATATGATATATACATACCATATATAGAATATAAATTCCAATGGAATATTACTTAGATATAAGAAGGAATAACATGCATGAACCTTGAGAACCTTAAGCAAGCCAGGCATTGAAGGACAAATATTTTATGACCTCATTGATAAAAATTGAGCAAACTAAGTAGCCTCACAGATCTACTGTTTGGAAGATCAGAAATAGAAAGGGAGAAGAAGGTTGTGAGCAAATGCCCATATGCTTGAAATCTATGACAAGTTGGAAGTGTGTGGTTTTGCAGATGATGGGTATAGTGATAATATTGGGTTTTGTGGCCCAGGTTTGACAGGGGTTAGGGTGGGGAGGGTGGTTTTCATGGTCCATGGAACTGGGAGGAGATCTGGGAAAGGGAGCAAGTGAACACTAGGAATTGTTGGTTATGTGGTTGAAATTACAATTTTGGGAATGCTCATTTGGCAATATGTCAAGCAAGGATTACAGGTTTATGGTGTTGGATGGGGTCATTCAGGCCAGGGTGCACCTGAAGCAAGCTTCTATGGAGTATTTAAGTGATCATTTTGGCATAGTGTGTTGCACCAGTGGGTAGAGACCCACACAGTGAGTGGGAAGGTGTTGGATTGCCATCCTAGGGAGACCCACTATGTTGTCAAACAGAGGGATGGGAGTCACTTGAGAGTGTCAGTGGTGCTTAATATGGGAGGACAGACCAGTGAAGCCCTCAGTGAAGATGCAAGTAACTATGAATCTTGCCCTTCAAGGAGTGTAACCTGGTGGTTGCCATGGGCCCAAAAGTGTGGGGGAGGGAGGAATACAATAGATGGAAAAAATGGATATATGTAATAAGAAATACACTACAATAATACTGCCATTTATATATTCCCAAATAATTACCTTTACTGTGACAGTTTTTATTTTTTGTTGCCACTTTGAACCACTGTGTACTGTTCTATCTTTCAATCTACACTTAGCATTGCTTGTAAGGCAGCTGTAATAGCTCCCTCAGCTTTGTTTCTCTGGCAATGTCAATCTCTCCCTCATTTTGAAGGAAAGTCTCACTGGATATAAAATTCTTGGCTGGCAGTTACTTTCTTTCAGGACTTGAAGTATGTAAATCCTCTGCCTTCTTGCCTTTATAATTTCTGATGAGAAATTCACACTTAATCTAATTGAGAATCCTTTGTCCTTAACATATCGTTTTTCTCTTGTAGCTTTCAGAGTGCTCTCTTGTAGTTAGCATTCAATAGTGTGATGAATATATGATGGGAGTATTTTTCTTCAGGTTAGCCATTTTATGTTCTCTGGGCTTCTTGGATGTACTCATTCCTGTCTTTTGCTATGTTTGGGAAGTTCTATGTCATTTTTCTTTGCATATTCTGCCCCTTTTTCCAATTCTTCTCCTCTGGGGTTCACATAATGCATATATAGTGTGCTTTATGTTGTCCCAGAGGTGTATTAAGCTATATTAGTTTAAATATTTATTTTTCTTGCTGCTACTCAGTCTGACTTTAAGTTCACTGTTACATTCTTCTGCCAGCTCCAATCTGCTCATGCAACCCTCCTGGGTATTTTTCATTTCAGTTATTGTGGTCTTCAACTCCAGTAGTTGTATTTGGATCCTTTTAAAAATTCCTACCTCTTTATTAGTACTCTTGTAATGTTCATTCTTTTTTACATGATATCATTTTGTTATTTCTCTGTAGTTTCCTTCAACTCCTTAAGCATTTTAAAGATCATTTTTAAAGGCTTTGTACAGTATGTCCATATTCTTATCTTCCTTGCTGGTGTTTTCAGGATTTTGATTCTCTTTCTTCATATAGACCACCATTTATGTTCTCTGGGCTTCTTGTTTTCTACTTTTTTGTTGCACACTGTACATTTTACTATTTTTAAAATGTTAACTCCAGGATTTATTCCCTGAAGTATGTTTCTTGGTTTTGTAATCAGCTCATGATAAGATGGTCATTTTCTTATGGTTCTGTTCTCCTATTAGAAAGGTCTTCCCAAGGTTGAGGCAGTGTGCAGGGTTTTCCCTGTATTTCCAGGCTTGTGTCTTGTCCTGGGCTTTTGATTTTTAGTGTTTTGGAATTTCCCATTTACAGAAATCTGGTTGCCTTCTCTGTTTCCCAGGAAACTGCCTTGCTCTGGGTGTTTGAAGCCAGCAAGCCTTTATCACAGACCATCTGCCTCTGTCAAGAAGATTAAGTACTCTACCAGATTGAATGAAAACATAGTGTTTCTTCAGTGTGTGAATTCCCTAATGTTTCAAGGTTACATCAAGAGTTGAAATTGCTTCCGTATTCAAAGCTTTTATAGTATAAATTCTCTCCTGTCATCTAAGGCCAGAACATTGAAGCCTTTAACATATTTGGCATCCATAGAGTTTCTATCCAGTTTGAATTCTTTAATATATTCTAAGGTTACAAAGTAAAGCTTTCCCCACATAGATGATTCTGTTATGGTTTCTCTCCAGTGTGAATTCTCTCATGTAGTCTAAGATAAATTCTATAAAAGGGTCTCTCACACAGATGACATTCATATGGTTTCTCTCCAATGTGAGTTCCATTGTAATGTAAAATGCCAGAGTTTTGATGAAAGGATTTACCAATTAGATGACAGTCTATGATTTACTTCTTTTGTTAATTTACTTTAGTTGATTTTAAAGTGACCATTGACTGAAAGGTTTTCTAGATAGATTGTTGAAATAAGGTTCTTTCCCATGTGCATGAACACATGTTGAATCACTCCAGACTTAGTAGTGAAATCTTTTGTCAATTCACCATATTTAAAATGCTTCTTCTGAGTATGAGATCTCAGTCACATGATGGTAGTTGTGTCTTTAATGTATATATGTTGCATGGATACCATTTCCTGTTGTTCAACACCATTTTCTCTGCCTGAACTCTGGTTTAGGAAAAATCCAATTCCTTCTCACCATAGTTGTTCCATATTGAGTGGAACTTTCTACAATTGCTAAAGTGCAAATGCACAAAAATGATAAATCTGATTTTGGACATAAACATATAAAGATTTAAGTGGTAACAAGTACAAAAAATGGTAGGGAGACAGAGGGACATAGGAAAAACGTGTGCATGCTATTGTAGTTAAGTTGGTATCAAACCATTAAAGTTGTTATATATTTAGGATTTTAAATTTTAACTCCATGATAACTACAAAGAAAATAGAAGAGAAATATATCCAAATATAAATAAGAAGCCACTCAATATGGTACAACAAAAAAATCAAATATAAATGTAGGCATTAATGGAAATGAGGGGGGAAAAAAGCTTGCAAAGGCTAAATAACAAAATGGTAGAAGAAAATCCTGTGTTATCAAGAGTGACTTTAAATGTAAATGGACTGAACTCACCAGTCAAAAGGCAGATATTGGTAGAAAGGAAAAAAATCGACACCCAACCATTCTGTCTGTAAGAGACTCATCTTAAATTCAAAGATGTAAGTAGGTGGAGGGTGAAAGGATGGATAAATATACCATGCAAGAAGCAACCAAAAGAGAACTGTGGTGGCTATATTTTTTTGTTCTTTCTTTAATTATTTTTTATTTGTAAATAAGGTTTAGATTACAGAAATTTTACATAAAAAATAAGGGATCCCCATATGCCCCAGTCCCTGCCCCTCCCACACACCAACATCTCTCATTAGTGTGGTACATTTCTTAAAATTGATGAACATATATTGAAATATTGCTACTAACAATGGATTACAGTTTACATTATAGTTTACACTCTGTCCTACATAATTTTGTAGGTCTGTATCGGTCACTGCAATATCATGTAGGACAACTAAGTGGTGGCTACTTTAATATGGAATAAGATATTGACTGTAAGTCAAAAACAGTTACAAGGGACAAAGATGTGTATTATGTACTGATAAAGGGGACAATTTAACAAGGAGACATAAGAATTATAAAGATATATTCACATAACAACAGTCTTACAAAATATATGATGTAAATACTTAGAGTTTTGTAGGGAAAAATTGATAATTCTACATTAATTGTAGGAGATATTAACACACCATTCTCAATAATGGATAGAATATCTAGTCAGAAGATCAATAAAGAATTGCCACACTTGAGTCATATGCAAAAATCAACTAGACCTTACAGATATGTAAAGAAGATTTTACCCCCAAAAAAGGGAATACACATTAATCTCAAGTATACAGGGATCACTCTCCAGAATAGATGATATGTAGTGTCACAAAACAAGTCTACATGAATTTAAAAAATATATTGAAACCATACAATTTATATTCTCTGATTAAAACAAAATAAAGTTAGAAATAACAAAGGGAGAAATGGAAAGTTCACAATTATATGGAAATTAAACAACATGATCTTAAATAACCAGTGAGTTAAGAGGGAATCACAAGCAAAATTATGAAATATCTTGAGGTGAATGAAATGGATAATTTATCAAAGGCAAAGCTGAGGCAGAAATTTATAACTTTTAATGCTTATAGTACAAAGGAAGAAAGACTTCAAATCTGAAACCTAACCACATAACCAGAAGAACTAGAAAATGGAGAACTAAACACAATGTGAGCAGAAGTAAAGAAATAAAGATCAGAGCAAAGATAAATTAAAGAGACAGCTGACACAATTGACATACTCAACAAAACCAAAACTTGATTCTTTGAAAAGATCAACACAATTGACAAAGTTTTAACTAGACAAAGAAAAAGAGAGGATATGAATAATGAAAATCAGAAATGAAAAGTTGAACATTACTATCTATCCAGCTGATATAAAAAGTACTATAAGAGGAGAGTATAAACAATAGTACAGCACTAAATTAGATAACCTAGATGAAATAGACATTCTCTTAGAAACACATAAGCTACCTATATTGTCTCAAGAAAAAATTGAAAATCTCAACAAACCAATTACTAATAAAGAGATTGAATCACTAATCGAAGCCAGATACTTTATCAGGTAGTGCCTGATAATTCATGTAGGATATGTTATTTAGTGGAAAATCACAAAAAAATCATTTATTTATACAGCAACACCTGTTAAACAAGTGAGAATTCACAATGCACAAAACTTATTGGTATCATGAATGAAGGAATGTGTTTGGTGATCACTCATTCCTTAGCATTTATATTTTTATGCCTAAAATACAACAATCTTAAGTCATTTTAGGATAATCTTCAGCTGGATTTCACATCAGAAAACTCATAGTTCGTAGCAGAAAATAAGATACTTTATATGGGTACTTGAGCATACAGTTCAGCAAAGAATCAAGAGTTTTCTTTATTGAAATTCAGGTAGGATAACAATGTGAAGCGACCTGGGTATATGATGAATGATGAATACCTGGGTAATGGTGAATTTTGTTAGATGTAATATGGTGTGAAATTAACTCAATAACTTTGTATTTGCACAAACGTAAGCAACATATATTGTTGGCTACATTCTAGGTTTTTAAAGTGCATAATTTAGAAAATATTTAAAAATAAACTAAATTAAAGATGAAAAAAGTAATATGGGATTCTCGGTGGGATTACATTGACAGATACCGAACATTATACATTTTGTCAAAAGCTATAAAATTGCATGGAATAAAGTGTAAACTATAATGTGAGCAATAGACTATGCTTAGTAGTAATGCCTCAATATGTGTTCATCAATTGTAACAAATGTACCACACTAATGAAAGATGTTAATGGGGAAAAGCATGGGAGGGGAAGGAGGTGGGGTTTATGTGAACCCCCTATATTTTTGAATATATAATCAAAAGCTTCTTTAAAAATAAAAATTAAAAAGAATGAATGAAAAAGTCAATACCAGATTCCTGGAGCGATTGCAGAGATTGCAGAGCGATTGCCAGTAAGGATTTGAAAGACACACGGTGATATTTCCCACTACATCCCCATTCAACTCTATTATTTGGCTTGTGCAGAAAACAGATGGACCTTAGAGGATGATAGTAGATTATCATAAATGTAACCAGGTAGTGAGTACAATTTCAACTACTTTTATGTATGTGATATTATTACCAGAACAAATCAGCACATCCTGGTATGCAACTATTGATCTGACTTTTTTTTTCTCAATTGCTGTTACTAAGGATGACCACAAATCATTTATTAAAAGACAGCAAGTCCAGCATTATACCTTCACTGTCATGCCTCAGGGGTATATCAACCATCCAGCCCTATATCATAATATTGTCCACAGGGTCCTTGATCTTCTCTCCCTCCCACAAGACATCACACTGGTCCATTATATTGATCATATAATTATGAAGCAAGAAGTAGCAATTACTCTAGATGTATTCATAAGTCATTTGACTCAAGAGAGGATGGAATAAAAATCCAACAAAAATACAGAGACAGATTGTGACTACATGGCCAATGAATTAGACATATAAGTCTTAGTTCTCACTTAAACAACAAAGAAAAAGCCAGAGGCTGTGGTGGGGACCTGCTTTGGGGCACAGCAAACCAGGACAGTTCTTACCAAGTCCCAGAAGAGTGAGGGTCAGAGACACAAAGAAGTCACAGCAAGTAATAATGAGTATTAAACCTCCCAGCTGCTGGGAAGGGCTCCCCTCCCACACCCCTGAAATATTAAGCAAGGGTAAAACTCCTGGCAAATTGTATCTAATTCAGAGTAGAGCAGACATCTACTTCCATGGGAAAGTGATCAGAATTTTCTAGGAGGGTACTGGACAGATAGGGAAGTGAGGTATAGTCAGGAGTTTCTTACCTCAGTGGCTGGAAGTGGCAAACATACCCGGCCCTCAGGGTGTGCAGACTAGGTGGAGACCCTAGCCCTCTTCTCCAAATGAGAGTGTATTGGCAGATTCCTTGTGAGCCAGAGGGGTCTTGGAGAATGGAGAGTGATTTTTTGCAATGAGTTTAGCCTCCTGGGCCCCCCTGGAATAACAGAAGGGACACTGACTCAACAGGGAGAATGAAGGGGGATTGCCTCAAGCTGGTGGTCATGCCCAGTCGTGTAGGTAAAGAGAGAAATTAAATCAGTGAAGAGGCAGAGACAGGTTGTGATCAGCACCACTCCAGCTGATGGCAGGGGATCTAATCTACCTGAGGGAAAAGGGACAGATAGTCTTCTGAAAGGTTAATGAACCCAAGTACTCAGAATAGTTTAGTGGAAGAATTCCTTCCTAGTATATATGAGGTCCCTGGTTTGATTTATGGCTATTCCTTGAGAAGTGATTTACGAGGTTATCAGGCTTCCAGCTGAAACTTTATGACAGGGAACATAAAGACATTTTCTTAGTATTAGCTTTTCTTAGATCTCTGATTATTTTTAAAGGTTCATTTTCTTTTATTTCCCTTACTTTACTCACTAAAACCCAGTTCAAAATCTGCAGAGGGCAGGATGCAGGGTGAGTGATTGATAAAAACCAGCAGCCTGAGAAGATCCTTAGAGTTCTAAGAGAGCTGTTTTTCCGTGTTTATTATTTTTTTCCTTCTGTCTCATTTTTTTAAATGAGTTGCTGCTGTCTTGTTTCATGCTTGTTTTTTTATCCCCTCCATTTCTTTCCCTGCTTGTTGATTTTTCTTTTATTTTTTCTTTGGGTTACTGATCTACTATGCTATTTCTTTTCACTCCTTCAACATTATATGTTTTATTTTCCTTTTTTCTTTCATTCCACCTCTTTTATTTGGTTTCCAATTTTTCTTGTTTGTATTTCTTGCTCTATCCTTTTTTATCAGTATACTTCTCATTTTTACTTTTTTTCTTTCTCTCTTTTCTCTTTTCTTTTCCCCTCTTCTCACCATTCCAGCCTTTTAATTAATTCTATATAATTTTTCTCTAATCTCTTTCTTCTTTCATTGATCCTATTCCAATTTCCTAATCTTATTCCACTGTTCTTCTCACTCATGTTAATGTTTCAATTTCCTAGGACTTGTATGGTTGCTACCCTACCTTTTACTATTACCATTACTATTATTCGTTTTGTCTTCCTATCTCTTTCCTTTTCTCTGGTCCTAATTTTTTTCTTTCAAAGGAAAACAGTCAGATCTCTCTCACAAAAAATGGATGAGTGGGGTCAAGATCTTGCCCATGTGAGCTGCTTTGGGAACCCAGAGAGTAAGACATTTCATGGCATGAATTTGGAGGGAGCTGGATGAAGAGATAAATTCTTCAAGGTGCTGCTGCTTGATTCTTGGTTACTGTATTTCCTCTTCATTGATTTCCCCTTTTCTGTGTATACCAATTTTGTCTACCAATAGTATCTATTTTCATTCCTTCATCATTCTATCTTATGCTTTTTGTTGTTGTTCTCACATTCCACCTTTCTTTGCTTAGTTCTCAATTTTTCTAGTTTTTTTTTTCCTTTTATTTATTTTATTTTATTTTTTTATTATGGGTAAAAATCAAAATTCTCACAATACATACAAACATTTGAAAAATGGTATATAAATAGGATGTGTAAGTTCATTGAGGGTGGTGGGTCAGTTTTTCTAGTTTTTATTTCTATCTCATCTATCTTGCTTTCTTTCTTTTATTAACTTGTTTTTCTTTAATCTTTTCTTTTCTCTTTGCCCTTCCCTTCATAACTCCAGATTTTTAATTTATTCTTTATAATTTTCTCTATTTGGTTTCCCATTTCACTGTTGTTACCCCAAATTTTATTCCTATTACTCTGCACTGCTTACACGAGTGAAATATTCATTTTCCAAGGACTTATACAGTTCCTTTTCTAATGATTACTGTTATTACTATTATTCTTTTACTTTTCTTACCTCTTTCACTTTCTCTGGCCCTAGTTTTTTCCTTCAAGGGAACATAGACAACAACAATGAAATAGAGTGAGAACAAAGTTCAAAGAGAAAAGTTAACACATGCAAGAACAACCATTAATTAAAACCCTAGAGTAAAGAGAGAAGATAATCAACTGAATAAACCCATCAAGATAAAAAGATGACCAGACAGCAACAAAGAATTAAAACCACACTTAGAAAAAGGAAGACATGGCCCAGTCCAATGAACAAACTAAAACCAAGAAGAGATGGAGAACATTGAATATCTAATCAAAGCTATCCAAAGAAATATCATGAACCAACTTAGTCAAGTGAAGGAAGATATTAAGAAGACACTGGGAGAACATACTGAAGAAATTGTAAACAAACATTAAAAGCTAATGGATATGTGTATTTGCTTACAAAAATGTTATTTT